>PNEQ01052272.1:0-29394 GCA_003012365.1 Medauroidea extradentata
CATTTTCAATATCTTATTTAAGGCAAATAACTGTTAAAAACATTTTATACATTTCCACAAATATCTTATGTTTATTTAAAACCTGCCACATGGTCGCAAAATACTACCAGTTACTTTAAATGTTAGGTAACATAAACATAAGACTTAATTACCTAAACACAATAACACATGAACTTAAAATTGCATCCACTAGCATAGGTTAGTCTTGTAGGGTAGCCGGGCGACTGTTTCTTCCAGAAAAATAAATATTATTTAAATAACTTCCTTGAATTGCACATAAAAATAGATCAATGATGGACTTGGCATTAGTACTCAGGCACTTACCAGCAAACCAATATATCCCGGTATTTATCAAAGACTGGAAAACAACATACTTTAAGCCATAAATCTTAAAGGAAACCTGCTGGTGAGGTCAGGCACTTCACACCGTATATTGTGTATTATGCAAGGAGAATCATTTGTTGCACAAGTGTGAACAGTTTTTGTTAAAATGTGTTGAAGATAGAGTTTACTTTGTAATATTTGTACGAATAAGCTATGCTTACAAAGTTTTAGTGGGGAGGAGGACTGGATCCAGCCCAGACAGTGACAACGCATGCCTGAAAAGATAGCTAAGCAGCAAGAATTGTTGGTGCCTGAATGATTTTGTTTTGGTTGTGCGTTTAGGTTCATGGTCATTTTTTCCTTTTTCTCTCCTTGGCGTGGGGAGTAGTTCACCTCAATTCTTCAGTTTTCTGGAAATTGTGTTTGTAGGTAAGAGAGGTAATCAGGCTATTACAGATGGAACTATTGATTGGCTCAGCTTGACAATGAATGGGGGGTGCAACCTTCACAACTACTCTATCAGGAATAATATAATTCTGGCTTGCTACTTAAGTAGGAAAACGTCTTTGCACAAATACTTGCCATTATATACCTGTTTAGATGACCTCTACACATAGATCAGACGTTCAACTCTGTGAGCCATGCTGAAGGAGAAAGCAATAATACAGATGTCAACCATGTTTCAACATGATAGCTTAGTTTCTTGACACCCGCATGCAGACAAATATAGACTGTTTTATGTATTATCAGAATGTGAAAGGACTGTTATAAGAGTATTGAAGTGTCAGAAAATGTTCACCTGTATAATCGCCCAATAATTTTTCTTAGCGAAACTCGGCTAAATGATAATTTTAATAATGCTCAATACTTGCCCCCTAATTATTAAATTTTCAGAACAGATAGAAAGAAATAATACTGTCAATAACAAAACAAGAGGAGGTGGTGTACTTAAAGCAGTAAACAAAAATTACGTAACTTCTTTCTCGCAAGTGGCTGTCTTGTATGATCGAACTTTAGAGTCATCTGGTTTGAAATTAATTTTCAACACAACAAAAAAATGTTATTGGAAATATTTACATCCCACCACATTAGTACACTGTTAATGTTTATAATAGGGAAAATTCCTAGAAAAAGTTTTTAATATTTACCTCATCCTTTTCCGAATGATTTCGGCACTAAATGCGGCCAGTCAAAGCAGTAGCTCCGCAAACATTATAATTTTCGAATTATTCAGCTTCAAAAATGCCATATATTCAAACGCCGCCACGAACGTTGAAAACGTGTTCATATTGGCTAATATATCACATCAAGTGATGTGTCCAGCAAGATTAGACATGTCCCGTCGTTAGCCATTATGAGCATAAAGATATGAATTGGCTGAACGTTGAACTTAAGCAGGGCTTTTTTCAGTGCTCATTTTATCCCAAACCACCTATATCCAACTTTATTCTCAAAGGTTGCTCTACAATATTTGTCCCACTACGTACTGCGACACATTTTTGTTGCATGTACAGTATTACGACAGGTACATATCTAAATTTATGGAAAAATGCATTGGTAATTCCAATACATAAAAAGGCAGCCACTTTCCAAGTAACAACTATCGTCCTATTACACTCTTCTGGACTTTTGAAAAAGTATTTGAAAAAATAATACGTATACAATTATATTTTAATTTTAAAAATTAACTTCTCAATAACCAACATGGCTTTGTAAAAAAAAAATCACTACCACTAATTAATTTACTTATTTATTAATTTTTTCTATAAAGTTTACAAAGCAGTTACTTCACATGGACATTGTTGTTGTTGTTGTTGTTGTTTATTTTTATATTCCCATTTCCAAGGCGTTTGACTCATTAAATCATTCTTTGCTAAAATTAATATTGGTCTTGATCACAAACATCTAAATATTTTAAGAAATTATTTATCAGATAGAGAATTTTCAGATAAAATCCAGAACAAAATATCTTCACTGCCTCCTGCCCCCTCTGGTGTTCCACAAGGTGGTCCCCACTTATCCTTGTTATTTATTATATTCATTGGTGACATTACGCAAGTAATTCAAGACATGTTCTCTTCACAGATGACTTAAAAATTGCTAAAACTAATAAATCACCATTAGATGTTGACTTGTTACAAAATGATATAAATGCTGTGTCCCAGTGATCTCATGATAATGCATTGCTAGTAAATATGTATTGAAATGTTATAACAGGGTTCTAGTGTATTGATAAAACTCATGTTACTTAATTGTCTAGAAAACGACCACCAATGCATCATGTTCCATACAGCAATTCAACATACTGATTTAAGATTTTGGTATATTATTAGACAGTAAATTACTTCATATGCATGTAGATTCTCACTCTCCAACATCTAATGCATCTATACTTATAGGTTTAATTAAATACATTACTTATTCTGCCACTATTCCAGAGCCTGTCTTTTGCTTCTACAACTCATTACAGTAGTTCGCTCCAAATTAGAATACTGTTCAATGATTTGGAACTCTCTTACTCGAACATATCAAAACTAGAAAAAAGAAAGAAAAATTTTAACGTACATTACAGACAAGTTGAGATTTGCTACCCCTACAAATGTACATAGAAAATTGAAAATAAGAAGTACCTAAAAGAAAGTACATGTACAGTAGAACCCTGTTATAACATTTCTGGATATAACATTTTCCTGCTTATAACATTACTTTTCTTTAGTTCCACCACTTTTCCATAAGGAATAATGCTTTCATTTCCTGCTGACAATAGCACTGGTATTTTCATTTCCTGCATATAACATCACTTTTTTCTCAAACGTTAATCAAAACTCATGTAAAATTTTTCTTAACTGTATTATTTTAAATAAAATAACTAAGCTGTAGACTAAAAACATCTGTCAAAACCAAATTAATGTCTGGGAAAGTATCATAAGTGTACATTACAATGAAATTAAAGACTGTGATCCTGAATATGATGATCATGAACCTACAGAAGACAAATGGGAAAGCCTATATTATACACACAATGTATGTATTCATCATGTTTCTGATAGCACAGTAGCTACAGCCCTTTTAATCTCATTATAGGCTTATTTACTGTACATAAACTATCAAATTTTAAATTACTGTTGTGTAATATCCATTTATTGGTGGAAAAATACTGATTCCTGCTTAGAACATTTTCCTGAATATAACACTTTTTTTCACAGGTCCCTTGAAAAATGTTATAACAGGGTTCTACTGTATATTAGATTGTCAATTCTGCCTTAAATTAATAACAAAAATGTATTGTCCAGATATCCTTAATAAAATATGGTTCAGAGTTCCCAACCACTCTACCAGACTTGCCAGTATTTTACAATCACAAATATATGATAGTGATATTTTACAGAGATGTATTAACAAAGTCAACAAATTTTAATGTTTGATTTTAGTATATGATACCCTAATATATGTATAAACAGACACGACCTCCACTGACAGACTACTGGATTGCAGGATCAACAATGCCAGCACTCTTTCAACTATGTCTTTTACATGTAGGCCTATGTATTATTGCTATTGACTGTATATAATTGACTAACTTGTGTATGCCATTTAGGCATGCGCTGTTGTCATGCACAATAAATAATGAATACAATTACAAAACTTTTAAAGAATTTTGATAGGAATGCTCATGCCATACAAAAGACTACCACCCACTCACTCTTGAAATGGCTTGTTCTCCTTCCACAGATATAAGGAAGTTAAAAATACTTAAGCTACGAGGATACATAACAGATTTAGCATTAAGTTCTGCAATGTAGTATCCATGAGATCGCCACCCACCCCACTCCCTTCCCTCTCTAGAAAAATGTTATGTAAATTAGGATGACCCAAGAGTATTTTGACTTCTATTCTTGTACTCATCCTTTGAAATATCAGTCATTTTATAACACTATGTAATTTTGACATTACTTACAGGCATTGGTACTTGGAACGAACATACCGGTGAAATGTACAGTACACGTTTCTCCTACCCAACACAACTGCAGAATAAATTATAAATTCCAGATTCACATTTTGCAATGCAACTCGAATATATATGTCCGTTCCTCAGTAGAATGTCTGTCTTCAAGAATGTGGAATGTAGTATAGTTTTATGTAACTTTTGCCATTGAAACTTTTGCTCTAAACAATCTCATTTGAAGTACTGCTTCATTCACGACACTGGTGTGTAATAATGCGTACAGTATTTATTTTTACCAGCTGATATGCAAGTGCATGGGAATGTGAGGAAAGTCTGCTATTGCTTGAGTACGTCAAGGTAAAGAAGGGCAAAGAATGTAGAGAAAGGGCTCATAATGTCACATGCTATACCTTATTCTGTATCTGTATTGGAATAGCAAAACAATAAGTACCAGTGATGCCATTGCTTATGAAATGCAGTGCTAATGTTATCATTCTGTCACCAACTTCCCCTTTGCACTGGATTACTGCTCCAATCCACAGAATAGCACTTTTACCAGCATTGACACTAAATGCCTATTAATATTAACAATGGCGGGGTCATCCCCGGATTTTCACATATGCAAATCGTACCGGGGGATGCAGTTGGTCAGTAGGTTTTCTCTGCGATCTCCCGTTTATCCCGCCCCTTCATTCCGGTGCTGCTCCATACTCCCATCATGTCACCCCTCACCAGCGATAAAGACCTAGACATTAAGTACTGACCAAAGTGTCTTCACTTCTTCACTTCATGATAATAAAAAAATGGGCTAACACAGCAGGTCAGATTATGTATACACAATATTGTACACTGCCATCATAAAGACTCAATCTTTCAGCATGCATGTCACGACCTTGTGATTTCACTCTACTGGTAATACTTTGTGCAGGGTCAGTAGCAGGGTGTGATTGTATATGTGTGTGTGTGGTGTGCAGATATTGCCGCTTCTGGTTGAAAGCCTGCTACAAAAAGAGCCCATCCTGCTGTTGTCATCAGCAAGAACGCTGCACAGCTTGTTGAAACAGAAACACCCAGCTCTGGAAGAATACATCCAGACACTCATCAACAGGTTCCTAGATATGGCCTCCTTTCCTGGAGACATGGTGAGGGTTCTGCACTGCATTTTACAGAATACTATTTTGGCAGAGACAATATTTCAGCACTGTATTGTCACTTTCTAAAATCAGTGTGCTATTTTTTTAGGTGCATTGTATTTAATCTTCATTTTTGTTTCATCTTTTGTGGTCTGTTACTGCAAAAACTGGACATCTTTAAATTTCCTGATGTTTTTGATGCAAGATAAATGATGTGATGGTTCTTTGTGCAGAATGTCCGTGTAACTGCGCTGGAAGGTCTGCTCTACCTGTGTGCATACCCTACCCACCTGCTGTTACCGCTGAAAAAACAGGTACTTGCTCTAGCCACCCTCTCCCTCATTCCTTGATCACTTCCATCATCCTTGCACTTTCTCTGCTTCCGCATTTACAGCCAAAATCTGAACAATTTTACGATCAGCCAGCAACCAGTGTCCTTCAGTCGTTTTCTGCCCTCTGTTCCATTTTCGGAATCACGTATGATTGCTGTACGTTATCTAGATATATCCAGGGATGTTGGAAGCAGACATGTGGAGTCTCTCTGCTTTCTGTGGGGCAGTTAGTACCGTATTATATTGTAGAGCCTGATTTTAGAAAGTGTGATGGTTCTTTGGAATAACTTTTTAAAATTGCTTGTTTGGTTGAAAAATTGTTTCTATGATGAAGTATTGCTTTTTATCATCATTGACGTAAAAATGTGTGTTTTATTTTGTAGGTTACAGTATTTATTTTGGATGTTAGACACATTTTTCTAGGCAAAATAATATTTCAGGAAGATACTTATAACTCCTTTCTTTTCATAAAAAATTTTTCAACATAGAGAGCAGCACAACATTAATTTCCACTTATTCATTTATATGGATTTCTCGTGAAAAATACATAAGGTTTATTAAAATTCCAAACAAATTCACCAATAATTATTATGAAAATGGGTGGAAAATAGGCAGCTAGACTTCTAGTTACAACTTAATACTACATAGAAACGGGCACAAGTATTCACAGATAGGTACTCTTGGATAGACACGTACATAAAAGTTGAGACTTCATATTTCTTCTCGTGGAAGTACAAGCGCGACAGTTTGCTGGCCAAGCCAACTTATTCAGGCAGTGAGTGGAAACATTCTGAAGTATGGGGAAAGGATGACTGTAGCAGCCAGAGATGAACATGTCAGAGTGGTTGTGGGAGATTTGAATTTGTGTGAGTTGTGTGAGTCCAGGGATTTATGTGAATTTGGTGCTGTATTGATGGACTAGTACCCATCACCAAGTACGTATTACGTTAGACCACTTTTATGCTAAAGCTTAATTTTAATTGGAGCACTTTGCATTGTACAGCAATTAAAATATTTTAAAATATATATTTTAAAGTACATATGTTTTTTTTTTTTTATAATAAAAAAAATGTATGTGGTGTAAGTTGTTGATACACATCAACTCTTTGCAATGATGAATTTGGAAAGTTTTCTTATGTGTGTAAATGCTTTTAATTTGAAAAATGTATAAATTAATGTGGTGATAGTGGGAAACATTCGTCAGTAACATCTTTCATCCTAGTGTGTTGTCAGGGGTGTAATACAGTACATATTACATATATTATTACATTTGAAATACTGTTGCTATATTTAGTTACTGTGTGTGGTAGATAAGTAAAAATCACTAAAAATATAATTTTAAATCTACACGTGTTTGAAAACCAATATGGGAAAACTACAAAACAACCACCCTAGATAACGAGATCAGCCAACTTAATAAGCAAACTTTTACCTAAAATGAGTCATTTGTTAAGTGTAATCTGTTGAGCCGCAATTTTAATTTACCATACTTCATCACCAACTATTGATGTTCAGAAAGTTGGTTAAACCCTTTTGTCTAAGATTGCTGTTTTTTTTTTAATTTTTGCGATTTGACTTTGAGAAACCTACAACTTTAAACTTAAGTTTTTAATGTTAAATTATGTACTATGCCTTGTATTGTTCATGGCAGTAACATTAACTAATTTTTTTCTAATAGAAAACATTTTCCTGTGGGCTGTATTATATATATTTCTTTAATAATTGTAATAGACAATCAGCAGCACACGTGCTGGTACATATAGCAAAGAGACTATTGATATTGTATATTTTTTAATGCAGAAAATTGTAAGTAGACTTTCAGTTTTGTAACTTACGTGGTTATGAATCTTGGGTGAATAGATATGTTATCGTAGTTTTGTTTTTCTTCTTTCAAATTATGTTCTAATTACTCTCATAGGTGGTGCACGGCCTAGCACGATGTGTAGATGACCATAAACGGCTGGTACGGCGAGCAGCAGTGACCACCCGCAACCGCTGGTTCTTTGTGGGCACATCTGCAGAACCATCACAATCCTGACGTTTACTGCCTAGCTCAAGTACACGAGTACCTTCTGTACAGAGCTTACAGTTGCCGTTATCTGCTGTCGTATCGAGGGGTCGCTAGAACAAGTAGCAAGATATTCTGGGGGCAGTATTTGCTCTTGTCTATCACACCCATTAATTTGGTTTTGCTGTCAGATAGTGAAACATACTGTATATATGTACATACCATATTACAACTCTTTCTGGGACTTACTTAAAAAAAACTGTTGAGTTGGCCCTGCTTATCCGCTGTATTTCGCTCCAGGAAATCTGTGCATAAAGAAAACTGTATATTCAAGACACCTTAATAACGTATGTAATTCTCCATATGCAATTTAAAAAATTAACCCCTAACCTCAAATACTAATACTATTTGTGTGAGTACAGATTATCAATACGTTCAATAAGGTGTTCTACAACATTTAAATATTGTAAAAATTACACGTAACATGTGCAGTGTGGCACATGTTTGATACAGTGGCTGCCACACTATGAGGGTGCAGTGACTTGGCAACAATGCGCGGCGAGCCAGGTGGTCGCCACCACTGACATAGCAACACTGCACGAAATGATGCGCCACGCTATTTCTTTCCACCCTTCACTGTAAATGACATGCGCTGGGCGGAGAGGGAGTGTCTCCACAAGCGTTGATAGAATGACATTTGTTAACACTAATATCTTCCGTGTACGGCTTACTTTATCTTTGTCAACCGAACATATAATAACTGAAACATTGAAACAAGTACAACTATGACTACATAGGCATGAATATTTTGCAATTGTCTGTAAACACTTCTTGAGTGTATGACGTGCGTATATTATTACAAAATATAGTAGGATTATTAACATAAACATAAAATATTTTGACTCTGATTAGGGTTGTTAGCAGTTTCATTTTTAATATAGCATCACTGATTACACTTAGACTAGGTGCGATTCTTTTCACACGTGTCAATGGAAAATTTTGCATTACTGTAAAGATAAATAAGGAGGACAAAGTTTTAGTGGTTTTCCTTTTAATACGACACCACTGATTACACCAAAATTAACTTGGCACAATTTTTTTTGCAGTTTTCGGTGAAGTACTATCACTTGATCTTATTTCTCATGCTTTATTTCTTGACGTATGATTGATACACTTTTTTTTTTTTCGTATCTGCGGCCAACTTTTGCAGCAGACATGTCGTCCTATAGTAAATGTAGCATTTTTATTTTGTTAGTCAAACTACAAACTTTGCGATCTCTCTTTGGTTTAGAAAGATCACTACAGCCTTTCTTGTTAGGAGACATTACACTGTAAGTACAGGTAAAAACAAACTGATTTACCTCAATCTTTAGATTGGTAAATCTGAATTTAGCTTAGTTGGCTAAGTTTTCCCGCCTAAAAGTTTTCTTTTTTAAATTTCCTTACTCTCATTCATTTACGTCTAGGTTAATAAATCCCATTTAAAAGGTTTTGTTGAAGAAAGGTAACCCACATATAACTTTTAAAAAATGGACATTTACTGTATTTAAATTACACATATGATTTTACGATACTCGCAAAATAAAATAATTTTTAAGTTTTCCGAGATAATGATACCTTAACCACACGCCACACATGCTCTTCCAAATATGTGCAACCAATCCTACACGCCGCTTGGGTTCTTCCCTGTACGTTCAACCAATCATCTGTTCGGGCTTGTATTTATCCAGAGCCGCTGTTCTAACTAAATACAGTACCCCCACAATTATAGCAGCTATCTTGTGAAACCTTAACAGCACGCCACAGGCTGTTCACTTTACTGAACGGCACAATTATTACGTTACTTTAAAAGCGCAAAATCTGTAGACGACAAATAAATGTTGAAATCTAAAGCAAGTTTAGTGGCTTCAATTATTTATTAATCAACGAGGATTTATCACAGTTAATCAAAGCAGCATTAAAAAATGTGCAAATGGTTAACATCAATTGGGGAAGATGTAATGAAAGCGGAAGTGCAGTTTTTCATTGGTTTGTGCCTGTGTTTGCATTGGCAGTGTGTTCTGATTGGCAGTTGAGTTGATGTTACTAAAAAGCAGTAGAAGAGTTAGGAAGCACATTATTTTCGTATATATATATTGAATTTAGTGTGTAATAAAGTAAATAATCTCTCTGGATATAAACTGTGATAAATTTATTGTCGGGAAGATGGCTTCTACAAATATTGGCATGCCAATAAAGTGAAGAGCGTTAAGGTTTGAAGAAAACCTTTGTTATTGTATTAACTGTAATTTGCAAAAACAGGAGATTTGTGTTGAGAGGCATTATTTTTAAGAACTCACTTAAATGGACATTCGAAAGACATTGAATATTCGTTGTTAACGATAATTTTAGTTTTCAATAAGCTTTTGAATATCAAAATTATTTTAGAAATTGAAATTAATAGTGCAATATTCGAATTCAATATTTTGAATATTTGCACAACCCTATTTGTTTTCCAACTGTGGTTGTTGGAAAATGTGGATACGAAGTCCACGGATAAAGTGGGCCAACTGTACTCGTAAAATCAAAAATTTTATAAAGGAGTCCTGTTATGTTCATTAATATAATTTTGTTGTAAATTATGTAACTCACTTTACTGTATTTGTTCTCATATCTTGTCTGTGTTTCAAATCTGGTCTGTGTTGCAGCTATTACTCATGTTTTGTTATTGATAGATCAAAGGGTATCTCATGCTGTGTTGTTAATACGTTATGAGCTAGATTCGGAAAGGCTGTTTATCAATAAGTTGGTAAACAAGACAGTTTCACATAAGTATATTTTTAAAAAGTTGTCAGTATTAATTGTGTCTTTATTATGCTGACACGTGGGATAAAAATTGTAATTGATTCATAATGATTTCTGAATTTTGAAAACTGAACAGCAACTTTTTCAGCTTCTCTCTGTGACTCATATAAGTACATCAATAATGCTTGTAACGTTCACCGTAATTTATTTTCTTCTGCTCAGAAATGGACTTGGTTACTGTAGTGTTTACTCTGTTATGTACCAAAATACATATAGTGATTGCTGTGTTCCTGTATATTTTACTGCTTCCAATATTAAAATTAAGAAATACTGAATATGAGGTTTTTTTTATCATAGGTGCAATACACAAATGGTATATGTGAGTATGCAAATTCAAATATTTGCATTATATTTGGCAGGTATTTTAGTTGTCTTTCACTTATACCCATATAATGGTTTTGGCCTATTATGTAATGTCTTAAACAGTTAAAAATACATAACAGTAAATCAAACAGTTACAAGTAAAATGTGAAGAAATTTTACTCACATTAAAATTTTTAAGTACGTATGTACATTTAATCTATATTTGTAAATGTGATTAGTGATCTTTGAAAGAACTGTGGAATGGGAATGCATGACTGGATTTATTTACTTGGACATAACTCCATTGCAAAATAAATGACTGTCAAAAGAAAACTAAAAATAAGACAAGAAAACATAAATAAGCAGAGTATGCTTTAGTCATCAGGATACATACACAACATGAAATTCCAAAACTGGAATCTGGTCAGATAAAACAAGGAACAAACAGAAAATAAAAGAAGAAATAACAAAAATATAAAAATAGCTAAGTTGACATGTGACACAACGATGAGACGAAACAAATACACAAACAGAAATACAGCAAACAACACAACGATGAGACTAAACAAAAAACAAAGATGTCGGACACAAACAGTTAAAACAACAAACGACACTAATGATGAGACAAAACAAAACACACTGTTTGGAAAACTACTGTGTTTTGTTTCGTCTCATCATTTGGGTAGTTTATTGTTTTTTCTGTTTGTGTCCGACATATTTGTTTTTTGTTTAGTCTCATCGTTGTGTCACATGTCAACTTAGCTATTTTTATATTTTTGTTATTTCTTCTTTTATTTTCTGTTTGTTCCTTGTTTTATCTGACCAGATTCCAGTTTTGGAATTTCATGATGACTAAAGCATACTTTGCTTATTTATGTTTTCTTGTCTTATTTTTAGTTTTCTTTTGACAGTCATTTATTTCGCAATGGAGTATGTCCAAGTAAATAAATCCAGTCAAATGTGATTAGTAATGCTGAACAAGTGAAATACAGTGATTTCCTGGTTCAAGCAAAGTTTTGTCAGAGTTCTGTCACACAGTTTTTACGGTGTTTTAACTGCTCAGAAATGTTTGCCTGATTGGTACAGTTTTACTGGAATACGTTAGAAGCTTGATTGGTACATACCTACACTAGACCCCTGACTTTATGAGTTCTGTATTTAACGAAGTAGCAATTTGAGAATACACTCTCTGTAACCCTCAAAAATAACAAAATTCTATGACAAAAAATACTGTAAGTACAGTGATTTTAAAATATATTATATAATTCACTGCACTAAAATGTGAGTTGTATAGTAGCAGTTGTTACTTGACAATTCACAATATTAAAAGTATAACAAAAATCCGTTAAAAAGTGTGGTAGTGGCAGTTTGAAAACTGTGTTGCGACGGCACCCGTACGAAGGCAGCCAACCCATTCTCTCAGCCACTACAACTTACTATTAGGATCTAAATGGAGGCCGTACTAAATGTATCGTTCCGGCGCATTCACGTGTGGTCATTTAACTGTAGTACGTCCTTGTTCTAAGCTATTTCTCCACGTCGTCAATTCTTATATTTCTCTCGCCTTGCACTATCTGTGTTTACGTTCTTACACGAAACCCATAAATTCTAGCGGGGTATTTATTTTTCCTTTACTGGGTTAACACCACGTGTACTTAAATGAATGACTCTGAATCGGGAATCGAAATTTAGGAATCTGTACCGGAATCGGAATTGATAAAAATACAGTATATACTTGACCCATCCCTAGTTTATACACATGACAGACAGATAGTGTGATCATCATGCTATGGTTTGATGTGAAATGCACATTTTATGACACGCAATAACGTGCTGTTCAAGCAAATTATGTGTCAATTAAGTTAAGGGTGGTGATTTTTAGATCTGTACAAATGGGCCCAATCTACCTGCTGGGCACTTATAGCACCTCACCCATTGGACTGTCCATGGAAGCCTGCACCCATGTTGGCCCTCTGAGTAACATTGTGGCATCAAGGAATAATGACAAAGATGACATTAATATGCTGTGTATGTGAGATCTTCTGGTGTCCCCTGGTTGTGCCTGGGATAGTGTGTGTTCCCAGCCTCCTCTCTGGGAGGGGATAAGGCACTTGGTGACACCGGCTAGCAGATGATGATGCCACAGAGCTTTGCCAAAATGTACTGTGCACTCTGCAGAGATGTCATTACATCTTCTGTCATTCTACAATGTCAAACACAAGCTTTCTTACATTTGGGCAACTCTTTCTCCATTCATCATTGTAATGCATTTAGTAATTATCATACACATGTGTGATACTGATTTTGAAATTGTATTATAATCAAAAGAATGTAGCGTATTGAGAAAATAAAAGTATTTGTTGAACTTTTTTTTTTTTTGAGAGTTTTTACTTGGTTACCGTACATGACGTAAGACGTAAACATTTATCTTTTATATATTTTACGTAAATAATATAACTTAGGAGTATTTTTTCTAACTGACTTTTATGTAACTTTACAGTGCCGAAACTACGAATTGTGTATTTAATTAAGAGCAAAGAATGTTTTAGATTTCTGTTTAAATTGGTTTTCATTAATCATAAGTTAGGATGTGTATTTCAGTTTTGTTTTTTGCAGCTACAGTAGAATCCCATTGTTATGACTGCTCATGGTTTCCAGGAAAAGGGTCATTAAAACATGAGGGTCGTAATAGAGGAATAGGGACATTTTGGGCTCATTTTGACCCACCCAATACCCTGCACATAAAAATTTACAGTTTTTAAATTAAATACAAATAATTTTGGTAATCAGATGCCTCCGTAAAAAATTATACTTTAAAAAGCAATCTTCAGTCTCTCCTCGTCACAAAAAAAAAGCAATAAACACAGAGCTACATGCCCGTTTCCAGTAGTGTGGAAAAAATCATAAGATTTATTATTGAAAAGTTAACTTAGTGTGTGAGATTTTATCATACAGATGTCATAAGTCGATATTGTTGAAAACCCAGTGTACCGAGACACGTGTAGCAGTGCGGCCGTGTGGCACACTCGGTGTGGGGTGGAGAGAGCTGCCAGCTGGACTTGGCTTGTCTTTCTCTCAGCTGGTTGTGTGTGCCTGATCCATACTGCTCGCAGCATAAAAGACCATAATCAAACAGCTTCTATTATTTACGTGAAAGTCAAGAGGAGGGTGTCGCCATTATAAAATGTTAAGCAATACTGATCAACATGTTTATTAATAAACAAGAATTTAAAAATTGTCTATATTTTTTAAAAACCAGTATGCCTATTAGGAATGTGAATTTCGAGACCCTCAAAAGGGCTAAAAATGGACTTTTCAAAGTGCTTTCACGTTTAAAATAATGACTGGATTATTCGCCATTTTGTCTTAGACCTATAGGAAAAACCATAAATCTATGGCACTGCGTACAAGTTTATTACTCTGCACTGCGGATAGAAGCGAAGTGGTTCCCCCTGCGTGCTGGCTACAGTCGCTCTTATTGCTCCCCTGTTGAGCATTAAACAAAAACCTTATCAGTCCACATTAAATTCTAATGCGCAAAACCTGATGTGAAGCTAGAGGAGAGGATAGTAGAAATATGAGATAACGCCAGATTGTTTTATTTTTTGTTTCTTTTACAGCTTGAGTGTCATGCTGGTCCTTTTCATTGCCGTGATGTAGTGCGGGGGAGATAATAAATGTCATCTCTTCACTCCACCCTCCATCACCAGACATGGAAACAGATAATAGCTGGGAGAGAGAATGAGAGGGGAAAAACGAACATGACACTATGCTTTACGGCCAGACAGGATGCAAGTTGCACGTGACTGTGGAATAGTTATGGTGGTGGGGGCGGTTTGGCTGCAGCTGCGACATACACTAGACAAGGCACGGCAGTTGATGCACATGTATACAGTTACAATCTTTCCTGGGGGGGGGGGGGGGGGTGAATAGATATTGGCTGGCTTGGTCAGTCAGGAAGGGTGTCTATTTTTTGCAGTGCATTTCGTACAGTACAGCACTCGCCAAGAAAAATGCAATAAGTTGACCATATATATTTTTCAGCAGATTTTCCTTAAATTTTCGACTTTTGCACCTGAATTTTTCCACGGTTTCATAAAAAATATTCTTAAAAACGGGATGGTTGAAATAAAGGGGGTCATAACAACAAGATTTTACTGAATATGGTATTACTGGTACCACTGCATTTGTGCATACAGATACCTTTTTGAGAATTATGTTCAAATACTATTTTTTCAAAAAATTTTATTTGATAGCAGCAAGTTTGGCTATGTTCATTCATAGTACTTGTGTGAGCACTTATGATAAATAAAATATTTGACTTAAGATAAATTTCTATTATTAATTCTAAATGTTAAATATATGTTATCATATGTGTAGATCAATTAATGTTTAATGCAGTAAATAGCATAATCAAATTATGTTAATTGTTTCTCAGCAACATAGTAGCTCATTAGTTGGGTTACTACAGTATCTACAGTATTTTTCATTTGTATTGTATACCATCAGGCGTCCTATCTGATGCTGGCTGTACTTAGTGGTAATGTAAACTAGTTAAAGTTTTCTTGTAAATTTGCTTTTGTTTTCAAATGATGTATAGATAACAGGGTAATTACGGTACGTCTATTGCAAAAGAAAAATAATAATATAGCATTTGTTAAAACCTCCATCCTGGCTATATTGTCTAGCATGCCCTCAGTATAATAACTAGCCAAATTTGAAAAGTGTTAAATTGCACTGTATGGCACCAATGTAATGCATTTAGTAATTATCATAAATGTGTGATGCTGATTTTGAAATTGCATTCGAATCAAAAGAATGTAGCATATTGAGGAAATAAAAATATTTGTTGGATGTATTTTTAAAAATTTGGGTGTTTTTATTTAGTGTGCATACATGATGTAGAGTGGAGAATCTAAATTATCTAAGTGCAAAAATAATGTTTTTGAATAAAAGAAAATAAACTGTATGTCGCTAAAGAAAATGTCAAAAACTTGTGTATTTAATAGTGACATTGTTAGCACATTATGTACGCATATATGTACATGACAATTAATGATGTTCTTAACTTGACAACAAAAACTTTATTAAAAAATATTTGCAGTCACAGCACATTTGGAAATCATCTAATTCTAAGACATAGTGGCATTATACGTACTCCTGAACACAAAATGTCTAGAGGGGTGCTGATAACTAGGCACTTAACAATTTTTTGGGAAGACTGCCTGTTTTCATTATCAGTCAGTGGATGCAAACTTGGTAAGCCCTCAACTTGCATTGACATCACAGGGATTCCTCTTTTTAGCACTCCTTATATTTCCAGTCCAACAGTACTGAAGCTTTTCATCTTTTATGTTGCCAAACCAGGATTGTCTTTACTCACTTCAAGGCAAGAATCTTGAGTAATGCGTAGCTTTGATGTGTCGACAGCTTGATGATACTTAATCAAAGTTTGAAAACTTGTCAGACATATACAGTACTTTAAATGGCCTGGTAGGTCTCGTGAAGAAATTACCTTCTTAACATGTTCAGCAGTCAGTTCGCAACGCTTTACATGCTTCCCAATGTTAGCAAAGTCTGTCTGATGAAGAGAAATATGCCAGACATGAAGAACTTGTGTTCAGTACTGTGGAAAAACCTGAACCAACCAGAAACATTGCTGCATCACCACTGCATCCTTAAAGATGTCCATGCTAAAGCTCGCCTCCCTTTTAGTTTATCTTGCGTTTGCTATTTGTAGGTTAGGCCTGAGCTGGGCTAGCTCACCCTTATTATGTTTCATCATGTGTTCCTGAACATTTTCATTTCCGAGAAGATTTTAACTGTGCGCCCACGAGCCCCACCAATGAACTTACTAGTCCCCCTCTCCTTTCAGACGTCAGATGTTCGTATATCTTCGGGCGGCATCTGCCGTCTTCGTGCCTTCCCCCCTTTTACCCTTCCCCACCCAGCCAGCTAGTCCGTGCCGCCGACGCTTGCCTCGGGGCACTCTGCCTCCGCTTCTCAACCAGCATGGATCAAGGGATCAACTTGTGGCCGACGCGGCACCCGTGACTTCTACTGGCAAGGTTTGGTATGTTTTGATTTTATTCTTAGTTTTCTTAATCCTTTAGCTTTCGCGTTCTTATGGTTTCAACTAATTAATCCGTTTTCCGTTGTTTGGTGCCGTTTTGAGCGCGAGCTGACCTACGCCCCTTTTAACTTACCAGTGTGGTAGTGTATGTATTTGATTGATGTTAGGCTATTTAAATTGTTAATAATGCCGTTTAATTCTAGATCGCCGGTATGTAATGAATGTTAATGTGTAATCTCCGCTAAATAAACCTAGCAGGTATTTGAATTATCTGGGTTTAATTCAGTATTGTTTGAGACTATTTTACCTTGTCCCAGTGTGTGTATTATGTCACCTTTAGGGTTAGTAGTAGGAGTGGTAGGAGGAGTGTGCCTTGGCATAAGATATGTCTCTCTCATCCGAGGACTCAGTCGTCTTTATTTAATATTGTGCTGGCAGTGTAAGAAACGGGCACAGGCCTAACGTAACCACGTGTTGTCGATTTTTGAGTTATGTAAATTGTATTACGCTGTCTGCACATGTTATAGGATCAAGTACAATTTTACTGTAATAATTTGTGTGTAAAAGGGACTCGCTTACCTGTTTGAATATATCACGTAATATTTATTGTTTACCGACGCTGCCACGATGCTGAAACCACTTGCACTGACTTTTGTAAAATATGAGAAATGAACGGAGAAGTTACTTGATATAAATGATGTTATTTAAAGTGCCTATAAATGTATTGTAATTATTCTGAATAAGTTTAACGGCAACCCGTAGTAAAATAATAATAGTAGGTGTTATGTTTACGAGGCGAGTGAAATTATGTTTTCTTGTGTTGGTAACCTTGTAGAGCAGACAGTTCCAGCGGCCATTTCGAAACCAACTACCTAATGGGACTTCCACCCCCTCGGATGGCTATAAAAGGCGCCTCTCGCCAGTCAGAGAGCAGCGTTTCCTAGGGCTCGGCTCCTATCGAGTTCTCTTACCTTACGGGTTGTGACGGTAGCCTACCACCTAAGCCCTTCTACCCAATCCTGCTCTACCTCCCGAGTGTCTGGGAACGAAGAAGCGAGTCGAACACTTGCACCATTGCTATCGCTGCCACGAGGCGCGCCCACGGTATCCGCCGGAAAGCGGAAGTTAGTAAGAGGCTCCCGCGAATAGTAAAGCCACATGGCAGAGTACCAGTGTCGCGCTAATAAGTATTGTAATTTTGTAAATAAATGGCTTAGTGTAAATCAGTTAGAGGAATTTGTGACCTGGAAGAACTTATACAGTGCATTGTGAACTCGTGTAAAAACTTAGTTGTTAAATATAATAGTGAAACTTACACTATTATTTTCTTTAAAAAATTCAATGTCTGAATTGGAAATCCAGACTTCTCAGGAAGAAATTCTTAGCTTGGAGAGCCCCCGACAACAAGCCGCTAAGGCAAGGCACCATCTCGTCGCCGAACCAGTGTTGTACCCCGCCATTCTAATCCCAGAACTCCAGAAAGTTCCAGGCCCCGAGCCTACCTTACCCGAACTTAGTGCCCAGCATCGGCAACTATCGACCCCTCAGGCCCGAGCTCGCAAGCAGGTGAGACTCAGTAAAATCTTGAAAGAAGTGCTGAGTCCCATAAAGACTCCCCACGACCTGTACTCTTGGCGCATTCAAGAGATCATAGCTGAGGACCGCTAGATGCCCAAGCGGGCTGTGCCCATTTCCGACCGGAAGAAGAAGTTACTTAGGCAGTTGTTTTAACAAAGGTAAGTGGACACCGACATTTCCCCTGTAAGAAAAGAAATCTGAAACCCCCTTCCTGTGCTGTGCGGAAGGCACCTAGCGTTGGCCCTACCAAGGGTCACCACTCTCCCTGGGAGCGCTAGCCTTTCACAGTCCACAGGAGGAGTCTCTCTGCTCTTTCTAGCCAGCCAGGCCTACTGTGTCTCACCTGTGGACCACCCTTTCTTACGTACATACCTAGCCTAGAGGAAGCGGGGCAAGAAGTTTTTCTGTGATGCCCAACTGAGACAAGAAGATCGTCAAGAGGGCCAAACCTTGCGCAATCACCCCCAGAAAAGGTACCAAGAAGTTCGGAGTAAGCTTCAAACTCCATGGCGCCCAAGACATCCCAGCTGCAATACTGAGACGCCCTCCCAGCTTGTGCTGCCAAAGACTGTCCACAAGAGGAGACCCACCAAGTCACGTGCGCCCACTGCGGGATGCGCCCACTTGTGTCTCGGATGGGAGGACACCCCCAAGAACATGGACGGCCTCGAGTA
Organism: Medauroidea extradentata; assembly: GCA_003012365.1. Classification (NCBI taxonomy): domain Eukaryota; kingdom Metazoa; phylum Arthropoda; class Insecta; order Phasmatodea; family Phasmatidae; genus Medauroidea; species Medauroidea extradentata. Next base: position 19,216 of record PNEQ01052272.1, read on the forward strand.
CAGATGCGCAGCATGCCATGCCAGACAAAAGAAGTGCACGCACCCGCAATGCCAGGGCATCGGAGCTTACCAAGTGCAGTGCATCACATGTCCCCTAATTTACCACTATGTGTGCTTCGGTTGGATCAACGAGCCAAGTGACTTCCAAGGGTTATAATTTCGGTGCAGAGTCTGCGAGATCGCCGCCGCCGAAGCAGCCCATGCACCCAGAAGCCCGAGAGCCAGTTTGCCCACAATCAAACAAGTATGGGGCCACCAATGCTGCCACAATTCGCGGGAAAACCCCATGAAAGCCCTGATGCCTTTCTCCAAGAATGTGAAGGAGAATTGAAGATGAGCATGCCACAAAAACACTGGGTGCAGTATGTACATCCTCAGCTCAAGGGCGACGCTGCTACCAGGTAGAACCTCTACAGCAAGTACGTGAGCACATGGACCCAGTTCCGAGACAGACTCTTTACACGATTCTCCGGAGCTGAGGTGATCAACAGACTCACCAGAGACCTATACAGTGTTCTCCAGAAGCCCGGAGAAGATGCGGAGACCTTCATCAGACACAGGCCCAGATGTATGATCAAGTGCACCCAAACAGCCAAGAAGAGGCCCGCATTCCAGTCATCCTAGAAATGATGCAACCAGCCTTCAGGTCCTTCTTGCGCAACCCAAGGCCCGCGACCATAAAATAATTGATCGAGCGCACCAAAGACCTGGAATTAGATAACCCGACGCCTCGACACCAGTCAAATTTATGAGCCACCTGAGAAGACGAAGCTGCCGCCTTCACAACCTGGATTACCATGTTGCTGGCACTGCCCTTCCTACCACTTCCACAGGGACTGTGAAGTGTTCCGCGCCCAGCAAACGCGACACCGGGCCAACCAAGAGCGGAACCGGAGCACAGAGCAATCGGGAAACTGTGTAACCGGGAACCAAACCAGACCCGCCAACCCTGCGCATCATAACAAAGGATCTACGGCCTGAAAGCTACCACCCAACTGCATTGCCTTCCACGCTTATGGGTGCAAACTGCCCAAGACGAAATACTGGCCAAATTGGACACCGCCGCTACGGCCAATTTCATTCAGACTCAAGTCTTGACTCCCGAAATTAGGAGCACCATAAAACCCACGATGCTTACGGTTCAGCTAGCCCTCCAGCAAGAGTACTTGCCAGTAGACTGGGAAATCAACATTTCCCTCGCCACGATCACTGGGACGAGCGACACCGAGTTCTTCGTGACCAAATAGCTGAATGAAGAAATTATTCGAGGCGAGCCTTAGTTAACCGACGAATAATGTATCATTAACTGTGGCAACAAGAAGGTGTACCTAAGGAAGACACGGCGACACACTCTCCACTTGGACACACTGCCTTCTGAGCCACCCATGCAGACCATCACGGCCGAGGACATACAGTCGCAGCTCAGCGAGCCTCACCGGGACCAGCTGTTGACCCTTTTCAATATTCCACAACATTCCAATCAGGAGGAGTATTGAAGCAAACTTGAGCCAGTGAGCACGACATTCAGCTCAACGACCACAAGCCGATTTTATGCAAACCTAGCATCCCGACCACTGGCAAGCAAGCCATCATCCGCGAGCAAGTAGGGGCCATGCTACAGCAACGCATTATCGAGCCTGCCGACTCGCCCTACAATTCTCGCATAGTCCTGGTGAAGAAGAAGGATGGAGACACCCGTTTTTGCATCGATTACTCTCCAATAAACAAAGTCACTCTTCCAGTCGCCCCTTCAGCCATCAATATACCAAATACCCTCAGAAGTCTGGGTGAAGCTAAAATATTCTCAACCCTTGACATGCAGAGTGGGTATTGCCAAGTTCCTGTCCGTCCAGAAGCACGCCCAAACACTGCATTCACCACTCCAGAAGGACACCCGTATCTGTTTCGCGCCGTGCCTTTCGGGCTCAAGAATGTCCCAGCCACTTACCAATGGTTGATGAACACGGTGCTGGCCGACTACCTGGGGCACTTCTGTATCGCTTACCTGGACGACGTCATTTTCTCCTCCGACTGGGAGCTACACCAAACTCACCTTCATAAAGTACTGGAACGACTTCAGATCCATGGACTAACAGCTCGCCTCAGTAAATGCCACTTTGGGAAGACAACCATAGAATATCTTGGACACATCATCACCCCCAAAGGAAACCAGCCTTAAGCCCAGAAAGTTCACCAGATCCTGAGTGCCGAATTTCCAGGGAACTGCAAGCAGTTACGCCTGTTCCTGGGTCTTTGTAACTGGCTGCGCGACTTCACTCCCAAGATACCCCACTACATGGGACAACTGACCAAGCTGCTATCAAATAAGCTAAGGCGCTGGACCTGCAGTACCATTGTTTTATCTTGTACGAGACAGCTCTAGGGGCAAATTTCCAGTAGGACTATACCACAGCACAGTTATTTCAGGACTGTCTTCTTCTGTTGACATTTTTTGGTCAGCTTCAGTCGGTTGTCGGCTATGCCGTATACTGCGCAGGCAAACTCTTGAAGTTAGTGTATTTGTGCCCTTGTTGTATGAAGGATTATGCACATCGCTGTAGCTCATAAACATTGTTTCCACCATAAGAGCTATTGTATTTTACATGCATTTGTAAGAGCAATAAAGTAGAAATGATTTATGGAATGACATATGCTGTGTTTATCTTAGTATACGTTGATTGAAGAACAAATTTTTGAAATAAAATGAAAACTTAGCAACATGATTGCGTTTTGAAACACATTTCTGTGAGTAGCCTACCGATATTGCTTACTGTTTGTGCATGGAAACCATTGTTGAGCTAACAATTTTTAATAGATATATGCTAGTTTCTGCCATTTATTTAATTTTTTTTTTTTAATTTATCCGGTTTATTGCCTATACCAAGCAGCTGCATATTGTCAGTGACTTAGAAGTGCGTAAATAAAAAATTATACAGGGTGAGTCGGGAGGAAAGGTACATGCTTTGAGGGGTGATAGTACTGGTTATTCTGAACAAAATGTTTCTAATAAACATATGCCCTTTTCTTAACTATTTCAGAGAAACCTAATGAAAAAAGCAAGGAACGGGATTTGTGCAGGTGATGGTAAATCATGATACTGTCATCATATGTTCTATTTAATTGTGTACATTTCCTCACAAAACCTGTTCAAACACAAAAGGAGACAAAACGTCCTTCCACACAGGCAACCCTCAGGACCACGACTATCTGTACCAGAAACTGGCCTCTCTTGGCTTCCGACCGTTTATGTCTCGACGGCCCGACGAGAAAGTTGACCGACTGGTGATTCGATGTTTACCGCTCACTGTGACCTCTCAGGCCAATTACAGGAAATTGGTTTCCCTGTTCAGTCGGTGACGAAAATGAGGATTTCACCTTCTGCGACTACACAACCTTTCTTGGTGACAACTGCACGACAAAGGGTGGTAGCCCCATTTTACAACCTCAAACATTTAGGTTGCTGGGTGGTGGCCGTCGAGTGTTACCGCGGTTTGGGAAGGGTGCCGCAGTGCTACTAATGCCAGGGGCTTGGGCATTCCTCCTTGAAGTGCCACCGGGATCTGGCCTGTTTCAAGTGTGCAGGAGCACATTGGAGCAGGACCTGTCAGGCTCCACAGGACAAGAGGAAGTGCGTTAACTGCGGAGCAGCCCACATTGCCACTTCCCTCGCCTGCCCTTCCATCCAGGCGTATTTCTGCCATCACCCCAATTCTCTTCCTTCTCGCTCTTCATCTTCTCATCCTGCTGCCCACCCACTAGTCCCGGACATCTCTTCTCCTGCTCACTTTCCTCAACCACCTTCCTCTGCTTGGAAGCGCCCTAATCCTCTTATCACCTCCTTTTCTCAACCTTCTACTTCTCAGTCTGCCTCTCGACCTTCTACCTCTTTTGCACACCCTCAGCCCCCACTGGCTCCTACAGCTCTTCCTTCTTACTCTGCTTCTTTCTCCTCCTGCCTCCAGGACATTGTGTCCTTTTTCCGGTCCTATCTTCCCTTTATCCATCGCACCCTCCTAGCCTTTGCCCAAGCCGGTACACCTGCTTTCAAACTGGACGTCCTTCGCCAAGCCGTTCTCTCTCTCTTTTTGATGGCTATTCCTCCTCCCCTTTAGGCCTTAGTGTAGAACACCTTCTCACTAGTTCCCAAACTTCACGACCTGCAGTTACTTCTACTTACCCATTCTCCTGATGTCGTGTTCCTTTCTGAAACTTAGCTTTCCCCTGCTTCCCAGCTCTCCATCCCAGGTTAGGTCGTCCACCGCAACGATCGGGATGGTCGTGGCGGAGGGGTGGCATTACTTATCCGTTCCTCTATTCCTCACCATCGCCGTTTCTTGTCTCTCTCTCCAGCGACTGAAGCGGTCGCCTTGAGGGTTCATGGCGCTCCTTATGCCTTGACCTTAGTTTCCCTCTATCTCCTCCCCCCTCCCAATTTCCTATCCCGACTGTCGACATTGTGGCCCTTGGTCGTCTCGATGTACACGTCGTGCTGGCCGGGGACTTTAATGCTACCCATCCTTTCTGTGGCTGTCCTCTCGCCAATCGGCGGGGCAGCTCCCTTCGTCAATTTATTCGCACAACTCACCTGTTTCTCCATGCCCCCACTTCTCCCACATTCTTTTTCACCCAAATCCGTCGTTAGCCTAGTATTACTAATTTTGCCCTCTCTTCCCGCCTACCTGTTCTCTCTGACTTTGCACCTCCACATCTGGTTCCTCTGATCATCTTCCCGTTCATTTCCTCATCCATTACTTCCCTCATGCCGATCCTCACCTTCCCAGTTTCGACTTCCCCAAAGCCGATTGGACTGGGTTTTCTCGTTCCCTTTCCTCCTCTCTTGACATGACTATCTCCTATCACTCTCCTGATGATATTGATCGTCATGCTGCCTCCCTCACCCACACCATTCCTCAAGCTGTCTCTGCTCATGTTCCTCTTACTTCCCAAAGTATATTTTCTGCCCCTCCGTTTCCTTCTTACATCCGCAACGCTTTGAGTCTGCGAAACCGGTTCCGCGATCGTTGGCAGGTGTCTCGAGACCTTGGGCATCGGAGGTTATACATCCTGCTCAGGGGGAGATGCCGTCGACTGATCGCGGAGTGGGAGTCTGCTTGGGAGTCGAAACGTTTGCAATCTCTCTCTGCTACTTCTGGCTCTCTCTGGAAACACCTTCGCCGCCTCCGGTCTACTCCTTCTTCCATTCCTCCTCTCACCACTCCTACTGGTATCGTTGAAACCGCACTCGCACGTGCCTCCGCCCTATCCACTCACCTTCATTCCACCTTTACCTCGGTTCCTATGCCTGACATTTCTTCCTCTTCCTCTTCTGATGATGACTCCGGTCCTTCATCTCTCTCTTCCTTCATGTCACCCTTACTCTTCTTCCTGATGACCTCCCTTTCTCACTTTCCGCTCCTGTGGAGATTCGTTCTCTTCTCCTCTCTCTTCGACCCTCTATTGCACCTGGTTCTGATTCCCTACCTGCTCCTATTCTCCGGGCCCTCCCTCGCAAAGCCATTGTCATCCTTACCCGTATTGTCAACGCCATGCTTCTCCATTGCCACTTTCCTCTTTGTTGGAAATCCGCTATCATTGCTCCTATCCCTAAACTCGGCAAGCCTCCTCCTCAACCATCTTCTTATCGTGCTATCTCTCTTTTACCTATCCTTTCTAAAGTAGCAGAGAGGATCATCCTCGCCCGTCTTCTTCCTTTCGTTGAATCCGAAAACCTTCTCCCTCCTCATCAATTTGGTTTCCGCTCCTCTAATTCCACTTCCCATGCCATTGCCCGGATGGTACTCCTGGTGGTTGAGGGTTTCATCTGGCGGCAACACATGGGCATGGTTCTCCTCGACCTTGCCCAGGCTATACAATATAAAACAAGCAATTAGTATTTAGTCATACTATAGTTACAAGTTTAGTTTTTACATTGAGCATTGCCAGGTTCATTTAGAAGATGGCCCTTTTAATTTAAAAAAAGGAATATATTTAATGCACTATTTTCCCAAACTATCACTCAGTGTTTGTACCGAATATGTACAGTTCCTAATAAAAAGGAAGTAAAATATTTGCCTTCAACCCAAGCCATTTTTCAAAATTATATCACAATTTAATTAAATGTAGATTAAAATGTGTTATTCTCGATGTTTTAACTCGTGTCGTACCAAGAGCCAAAATATTGTCTTTTGTTGCCTGTGCAAAAAAAAAAATCCCAGAAGCTGATGTATTGGTTCTATATTTATTTAGGTCTACACAAATAAATTACAAATGTTTTAAAATTAAATTTAGAAAAAAATATTTTTGCATGTTGCGATGGATTAAGGGACTTGTGTGCTGCTTGACAGATAAAACCAGCGCCCTCCACAAAATGAAAAGGAATACTAAATATCGCCTCAAATAGCAACAGTTTTCTCGAAGCGGAATGATAAGTTTTAGATGTTGCTCTTTATGCCTCGGCATTACAGTAAACATTTTTGCAGCCTTTTATTTTACACGAATTTTAACGTACCAAATAATAAGTTAATATCAATTTAAAAATACAAAGTAAAATAGAAGTGACATTGTTATTCAGTTTTAAAGAACATATTTCGTAGCTTAGCATTTTACTGAACCATATGGCAGAGAAGTAAAATAAACTCATAGACGAAAATTTAAAAAAGTTGATTTTCTGTCCGGTTACCACCATAACCATTTATCAAATACAATGTTGTTGCTGTTGTTCTTTATATATATATATAATTGGATGTCCTTTTCAGACACCTTCAAAATTTGTCTAATTTATGATTCCGCAGTTGACGAGACAGAAAGCCATAAACAAATGTACCCTCCCTATGCGCGAATATTTCGTAGTAGGGGGAGTTACCATTAGAATTTACCACTTATATGTATAATTTCTCTGAATTTATTGAGATATTAAGGCGGCATTTAATATTTAAGATCTTACGAGTTATTATCTTTTGTTTCTTAATATTTTGATTATGTATAAATATCTTTCTTTATACTTATGGAAGTCGTCGTTGATGTCAATCCGATGTGTGGACAGCACTCTCTGGTGAGATTTCGACTTGGCGTAAGATTCCACGCAGCTACTCTTGTTTTTAGTCCATCTACCGGCTACTTCAAGTGCTCAACACAGTAATCCAAAGGTAGCCTATGTTACATTTGTTAAAATTATGTTTGTGGATTTTGTGAATTTTTTTCTAAAAAAATTAATACCTCGAAATGTTTTAAACTGTTTGAGAAAACGGAATAGCGGTACCTACTTGAAACGTTGCTTGATTTCCTGTACTAACCCCTTCCTTTTTTTGGGAGATAAGTGTTCCTCCTTGTATGCAGCCCTACCTATGTCAAAATCCACGAGCCGCGCCTGCCTTTAACTCCCAGCGGAATTTTTTCACAAACCAGTTACATTCGTTGGTATTGAGTAAATACAATTTTAATAAATACTGCGGCTGCAAATTTCTTAAATATATGTTGATACTTTTGCATATGTACCTCCAACTGAGCTGTCACTGAAAGGGTTAAAACCAATAATCATATTCCATCACGACTCTCTCTCTATCTCTCTATCTCTCTCTTTCTTGCATGGGGCCGTGTTGGTCGAATGGCTAGAGCACTCGCCTCCCACCGGGGGTCGGACCCCGGATTTTCGCATGTGGAAATCGTGCCGGACGATGCCGTTGGTCGGCGGGTTTTTATGGGGATCTCGTTCCACCTTTTTTTTTTTTTTTTTCTGAATTCCGCCGCTGCTCCATACTCACATCATGTCACTCCTCACCAGCGGTAAAAGACCTTGATGTCGCTGCTTTTTTTTATTTGGATTTCAGCTTTCAGTTCCAACAAAAAATAATGGTAAAAGGACCCAAAAGAACATTCTTGACGGTTATGAAATATGAAATCATTCACTGCTTCGACATTGGACACACCGAACACCTTATGAAACTGTTTTCATAAATCAATTTTGTTGAATGAAGTGAAACCTTAAAATGTATGTTGCCGGAAAAGTTTATACACGTGTCTGCCTACTGAAGTACGTTATTAATACCATAAAACATATTACGATGTCGCGGCAAACAACTTATGCAAAGTGACGTGCGACGTGCGCTCAATTCAATTTTAATGCCAGCAAAGTCCATGCTTTGTTTTTTACCGACGAAAGGTCTCTCCGGGGTATCCTTACATTCAGAATACATTTACGTATTGAAATAAATTATAATTAATTATATAAAAAAATGTTTCCATATCTTGGCAAACAGCTTGAGAAACCAGACGTTGCGCTTGCTACAACTTCCGTTTCCAGTGAAGTTGATGCTTTATTATTTTGTGTTGAGGAATAGTCGTAGATGTCCTTTCAGGTTATCTCGTCACTAAGAATGTGTATGCCAATATAATACTTATGTTTTACCAAACAAAGTATGTAATTTCTACCCCACAGACAACATAACACAGATTTTACAAGGAAAAAAAGACAAATTTTCATGTTTAGGGTTGGGGGTCACCGAAAATAGGGCAAAATTCTGGTAACGACTTCTCCAAAATAACTACCTTTTTCCGGGAACCGTGAATGGTAGTAGACTCGGGAGTTGAGTGTACCTGTAGAACGTATCAATTTACAGTACATTCCTACAAGCTAAGTTATTAATTATTTGTGGTAATAGCGTTGTTGAGTTTACGTGTAAGTTTTTATTCGACTTTCTCCACTGCCCAGCTGATAACAACGAGAGGAAATACAAAACACAAAATATAAAAATTAGTTAAGGGTGCCGCCTACCACGCGTATGAAATACATTGGAATGTATAGGGGAAATGCGTTTTTTACGAACTATTCCACGTGCGTCCATTTTGTCAATGTGCGAAAAGAAAATAACTTAGGATAATGTCAGAATGTCAACATGCTAATAAAAAACGCTCTTTTTAAATATTGGTTTCAAAATACCTGGTATTTATTTATTTCAAGCAATACATATCGAGAGTGATTTGTCAAAACATTTTCATAAAAGAAATACATTGCTATACACATTAAGTGTATAAAACACTACAGTAAAACACACACATATTTCCAATCAAATTACACGTCAACTTAAAAAAAAATGTAAAATATTACAACAAAACACACACATATTTGCAGTAAAATTACAAATTAACTTACAGTATACAAAATACATGTATCGAAAGGAAAGTATCGATACCAGTATCGTATTAGTAGTATCGCAACATCCCTACTCTAGGCGAACGAAAAGTTTGCATGTTTCTTTACTTGGCTAAAAAAATATAATCGGTAAAGCTTTGTTATTCCTCGGTAACGATTCAACTCACTTACGACAAAAATTTTACACAGCGGTACAAACTGCTTCGCTGCACTATCGACTCATCAAACAGGGTCATATCTGACAGGGGTCATGACGCCTTTCCCCCAAACTTTGATGATTTATTCAGGTAAGTTTGCGATATTTAGGTTTCCAGAGAACACGGTTCTGAATGGCTGAGCCGTCCAATTTATAGATGATTCGAGATAAAGTGAGCACTTCGGAACGCTAGTTACTTTTTTTTTCGGATATTTAATAGATTCTTGCCACTTTTTAATGTAAACGGAGCACCCTAAGTAATAAACGAAGTTCATAAATTTATCATATTCAAAACTTAGTAGCCGTGGTTACAGTAAATATTATTTCTTAATTATTATTTTAGACAAGATGGTTTTTAATAAAGCTCACTTTATCGCGAACCACCTATACAATATTCAAAATGCCGCGATAAACAGCAAAATACAAACATTACACAAACATTGTGCGTTACTAAGTTTCATATAAGTGCTAGGTTACTCACCAAGCAACTAGCTGGCTGCACCCGTACAGATACAAGGTACCGGTAATGTGTCTCAGCCAGAAAACATTATAACTGGAGAAGAGTGTTGCAGCAAAATAACCGTACCAAAATAATTTATGAAACATATTGTTTTAATCAGTATTTCAATTTATCAACCTCTATTTAAAGAGAAACATGTAATTTATATAGGCTATTCTCATGTGTATTGTTATAAGTTTTATTTTAAAATGAAAGGTTGACTTAGTGAATGAGAAATGTTTGGTCTTGAAAGAGGAGTCCTCGGCTGGCGCATGGACGGCGTTGCAGCGTGTCACGCGTATTCTTTTTCACACGAAAGCACTTAATTTATTCATA
>PNEQ01052272.1:29494-81994 GCA_003012365.1 Medauroidea extradentata
AGACTGCTGTAACTCCGATAATATTACTTGAATTCGTAAAGTGCGAAGCAACAGGCATGCGTTGGTCTTTACTTCGTACTATTCAAAAATAAAATGTTGTGGTCACCGCTTAGAATCCCGTACAAAAAAAGACTACAACGAAAACCTTGCACGCCAGTCAGTTTGACGCGCTGTGAATAAAGGCGATATGCTTCTCGTCAAGCGTGTGGCTCTTATCGCTACGCTGTTCCCACGCGTCAAAGGTGGAAACTCGACACCGGCCAAGACTCATCTTAATTAATGAGGGGTGATATGAGGTGAGTATGGAGCGGCGCCGGAATGAAGGGACAGGGGAAACGGGAAATACCCGAGGATACCCGTTAACCAACTGCAAAAAAAAATTGAATTTTTAAAATTTTTACTTCTAGTTTCAGCAATTTTTTAAAAAACAAATAATTTTTTTTCTTTATTTTTATGAGTATGACATTGTAGCCTGCAATGTCTTTATCCACTGTGATTTTTTGAGTTTGGTATATTAGTTGGTTTTAGTGTAGTTCTTAAAACGGAAACTTGCAAAATATGACTTTAATAAGCCATTACACGAAAACTATGAGAGATAAAACAATTTTATAATATCCAATTTTAGTCACATTTTATGTCTAAAATAAGACAAAAAATATCTGGTACAATTAAAAAATGGTGATGAAAATTGCAGTAGACTGCGCCCTTCCGTTTCATTTGAACTCTTAAAATAAAATCTGTCATCCAATACACACCAATGAGACAGTGAACATTCAGTGACGTGTCAATGGTTATTGATCTATTAATTAACATGCAGTACTTGTTGCAGTACATTCACAATGGATAAGTCGTTGAAGTTGAAGAAGGTGGCTGATGATTTCTCTGAAAGTCTATTTTGTTACCATTAGGGAGGAAACATACTTGGTGATGATTTTTTGGGACGAGCAGATGAAGAGGGAGATTAGTAAAGGGAGAAGAGCTCATATGGCGACACTGGGGAGGGTTCTGAGGGGAACAGACAGAAAAGTAAAAAGAAAGGAGTACACGACGATGGTGAGGCCCGTTTTGGAAAATGCAGCTGTAGTCAGGGGCCAGTAAATGGAAGGGTAAGTGGTGAAGATTGAAAAGGTAAAAAAGGAGGGCGGTTAGATGAGTTACAAATAAGTGGAGGGCACAGGGCGAGAAAGAGAGAGAGGAAGAATGCAGAGTCTCAGTTATGGTGAGAGATTTGGGGTAGGGTACACTATAAGAGAGGAGAAAGGTGGAGCGGCTGGTAAGGATGTTCAGGGTGATCAGAGATGTAGTAGGGCTGTCACAGTTGGAAAACAAGACACAGAGAGGGATTTTCAAGGGAAAGGGGGATCATGAGTGGAAACTATAGAGGATTGGAAAGAGGACCGAATGAAGAAAAAACACCATGATGGCAAGAACAGTAAAGGAGTAAAATGGGTTGTGGAAGGATGTGGTGAGGGTAACAGGAGCAGATGAATTTAAGAAACAGTTAGGGGGTTAAGGGATTGTTGTGTTGTTGAACGGAGGGAGGTTCCTTGCCACCGGGTGGCAGCCCTTATTGCGAGTAATATTTTAATTCAATTCCATTCGCATGCAGCAACAGTCAAAAGAAAAAGCTGTCCTTGTTTTTAAGTTACACATTGGCCAAGTATCTTGAAATTTGCTCAAACAAGACATTTTTATGTGAATTTCAAACAAGAGCATTTGTATTTCCCTCACATTCGTATGCTACTGTGCATCCTCTTGTGTGGATATTATCAGCAACCTAGGGATAACTGTGCAAACTAGACGTAGATCTGTACTGATTTCTGAACAATCATACAAGTTCAACCAGATAAAAATATTTGTACCATAGAAAATATGTTTGGAAACTGATGTGTGGTGAGCAATGTTAGCGTTAAATTAATAATTTGCCTATACCAATTATAAATTAACTGAAAGTTCTACAGAATGCGTACAGAGCATTACATAAGCAAAATAGGTGGTATACTTACGTAGTTAGCTTGGTTAGGTAGTAATTGGTTTTAGGTTATAAATTTTTTTGAATGGCACTAATTTCCCATAGTTTGATGAATTTGAAGTCATAAACATAATTTCTCACGATTTTGGTTTTATTATGGAGTTTATTGGCTGCCTGGCGCCCTCTAACCTATTCCTCGAAATTTTACACATACATTGAGACTTATTTTATTTTCGTAAACAATTCCTAAAATAGTTAGTAGGCAAGGTAATTTTATTCCCTATTATGACAACTGTGAATGCAGTGGTACACATATGGTAGAGGGATTATATGCAATATATTTCCGTACATCTATTAAATGCAGCATTACAATATATTATTAGCGGATGTCTGCTTATACAGCAAAAGGCAGTAGTGTGCTCTGTTTCATGTTTAAAAAAAACGATTTTAGAAAAATAAGGGCTTGAAACCACTAAATCCATAAAAATGGAAAACTTTTTTTTTTTTAATTTTTATATGATAATATCTAGGTCTCCATAACAGCCGAATTTCAAAAATACTCCCGCTTTGATTTGAAAATAATTTTAACATCCGTAAACCTCTGCGCGACAGGTTTTTCGGATAGCTATTTATAGAGGACTGAAAATCCTGCTTCAAATAATAAGCGATCCTAATTTTAGAACTGATAGAAACATTGTTTAAAATGTGTGTGTTCTTTTCATGTGTATACAAACGTAACGCACGTTGAGATGTTTCTTCAAAAATTAATAATTGAAAATGTGTGTGTTTCATAGATGTACAAACGTAATGCACGATGTGAAGTTTCTCCAAAAAATTTTTTAAATGATACTTGATCCAATGTGTTTCAAGCGCAGTTAGCTGGGACTATAACCAACAATACACCACAACTTAGCCCGGAAATAAATGGAGTATATATAATGAACCTGGTATAAATACTGAAATGGTCGCGAGGCCGCGGTGGGCGAGTGGTCAGACAATTTGTTTCTCACCTAGGCGATCCAGACTGATCCTTGGATTGGTTCCAGATAGTGATTTTTCGCGTGTGGGAAACGTGGCGGACGATGTCGTTGGTCGACGGGTTTTTCCCGCCGTCGCAATCCGTCGCTGCCCCATCTGTAGGGTCGCATTTCATATCATTCCTCGATACATCTCTGGTCCTCCTGTCCTCGGAGGTTGAGGTAAGCGATGGGCTGCCACCCCATCCCGTAATCAGAATCATGACTGAAACGCTACAAGGAGAGGTACGTAGGCGTTACGTCTCGTCAACAGCGAAGTCATTATGGACGGTGACATACGACTAGACATAATGACAGGAGCTGGAAGAGGAATTGGCCATAGCCTTTGTTAAGGAACCATCTCATTATTCGCCTGGAGCGATTTCTCGTGGCTAGACAAGGCTATCTCTGTCCCCGATGCAACTATCGTTTATGACCTGCGTTGTATTGAGGTATTCTCGCGGCCAGCAAGGAATCTTATCTGTACTCTGACGTCGGTTTCATCCCAGCGCCTGTTTGTTTATAGGACAGTTACAAAATATGTGGGCAGACTTGCCAGACGGCAGGATAAAAATTGGAATATTGTGATATTGCGTAACAATATGTATTTAGGCTAGACGTAAGAGTGGCCACAGGAATTTTTTCATGGTGGAAAATGAATCAACCTAAATCGAATGTATTACAACTATAGATTTTAATGTTAAATATACCATAAGCAGTGAAGACACAGTGACATTTCAAAATTATTTTCTCAGATATTGCAGCTCTGAGTAAATAAATTTACTTGCGATAAATTTTAATCAATGATTGTCCACAAGAAATCTCATTTATATATTCTCACAGCAGACACATAATAAAAAAAATTGTAAGAAGTGTCCTAAATTTTGCGGTATTTATTCATGTTTAAGAAAAAGTTTGAAGTTTACTACAATCTCGGACGGGGTGGATTCTTACGACTGTCTTCGACTCAGCGAGATGATAGAATACAGTAAGTGATACTACAAACTACGTTTTCAATGGATTTTTAATCCATTAATGTATCTCTTTAATACCTTTACATGCTTAGGAGTATTAAAACGCCATTTGCTGCAAGAAATGCATCAACGTAGTTGTGCGCTGACAACTCTCCATTTATTAGTTTTCTTATGCAGTCATAAAAATGTCTTGTTTTGTTTTTGCCGGAATGTTTACAATGAGAATTACAAACGCGCTTCATATCAGTTTAAACAATGTAGTCAAATGACTTAAAACAGTTTAGCTCTTGAAAATGTTACTAAACTCTTAATAGATGGTGCGAATGGCCTGCTAATTAGCCCTAAAAATGTTTGATTCTTTGAATTATAGCCTCTAGAGTATTCCTGTTCGTACTCTACTTGGCGGGGTGGTGCTTGACACTAATGTGCCACCCTTCCAGTAGGTTTGAGATAAAATACTTGCCAAGATAATTCGAGACTTTAGGGTAAGGATATAAAAGAGATCTGCGGCAGAGTCAATGAGAGTATTGGCTGGCAGGTGCCTGGTGTGAGTTAAAGTGTTAGTGACGAGTGGCGAGAAGTATTGGGTTGCGACAAGTGTTCGAGGGCGTCCGGCGAGGTTGATGCGGCAAGTAGAGTGACGAAGGTGTTTTTGAGTTATAAGATGTTCATCGGGGCTCATGCAGTGGGTCCACCATTGTGAGTGATTATAGAGACTTTCCATGTACAGAGAACTTGTATAGATTTATAATTTAGAATTTATAATCTTTATGTAAATAGTAGTTAGTTGTTTTGTTTGACTTCTATTTGGTTGTGATTATTCATTATTAACATAGGTATTTTTTTGTGTAGATAGTTGTAAATAAACTAGGTATGCTTTGTTAATTTTCTTCCCTTTATCAGAGACCTCCATACCCAAGTGTAACTAACCCCAACTTGTAACAATATTGTGAATTAGTTGATTAGGCTAAAGTTTATTTTCTTGAGTATATGCATAGTATACATACTTTCCCCGTGTAAATTTATATGATAAGAGGATATTACGATGCTTCGTTGTGTTACACATCTTACCTCCATGGTTACACATGTTCATCTTGTCTTAGGAGAATACTGTACTGTCGGCGTAGACTTTTATAGAGCGTATTAAAAATTATTTTTGGTCAGTTTGATAGGATCTCTGTGTAGAAATATTTGAAGTTTAGCCTGTCACGAAATGAAAGAATCAATTTACCGCACTCAGTTGACACAGAGCAGAATGGACACTACAATACTGGAATATTGTCTCTATATCACCCGATGTCAACTGATAAAGCGGCACTATCACGTCCCCTTTCATAAATAACAGTCGTGCGTCCCCTTCTCGTGCCCTGGAATTTATAGGTCAAGCTGAATCGCTCGATATTGCCCCCACCTTCCCAACATTACCCGCCCCCTGCAATGTTCACGTGTACCCCTGGAGGGAGGGCCCGAGGGGTTCATTGATTGCACTCCGTGGCGTCTAGCTCACACATCTTCCGACGGACGAGTCTAAAGTCTTCGCTCACAGGGGTGTCGGTTGTTCATCCAACGTGCAACCACCTCCATGGTATTTACATTATTCTTTATATTATTATTCTAGTAGTCTATTAGCGACCATTTAAATTGTGGTTTCACTCCAAACGTTCACCATTTTTTTGCGTGATTGAAATCAAAACAAGATCATGTTATTAGTCGCATTCAGAAGAATTAGGTACTGATGTGTAACACTGTAGCTAACCTCCAACACAAGTGTAGTCCAACGGTCTGCGACATGAAAATACAGGCGTGTCGCACACTATGCACCTTTAACATAGGAAGGCAATATTTTTAGCCTATATTAATAAATTTTGTATAAATAGTACGTTTTTACTGTACATAAAATAACCATAAAATGAAAATGTAATATACTGGTTATTACAAGAGCCCTATTTAGTGGTACAATTGTGTAAAAAATGCATGTATTAGTTCCTAATAGTTGTGTATAATGACGGTGTTGGCTAAATGTATCGTCCTGCCAACAGAAACAGACTACTACTAAACACAGTTACAGCTCTGCCACAACAACGAATTAATTTTTTAACAACTAGCATGTGACTATCCTTATAGGTTATTTGCGATTTGATGATAAAATATAGGCCTACATGGCGTTATTTAGGTATGCATGGTGTATGTTAGAGAATTAGAGATGCTGTAATTCGTAAAAGTTTTCAAGTTTTGTTACCATACTAGAAACGAACACATATTTTGCTGCGTTTGGGTTTTATCAAATCACACGGATATACGATACTGGTTCGTTCAACTCTTAAGTAATTTTTTTCCTAACAAATCTGCCACGTGAAGAGTCAGCATAATATAGCTGGGCAACTTTGTATGGCTGGCTGCTTTTCGTCGTTAAGTTTTGATGATTTTGACACGAAGTTTCGTGGTTACGAAGCCGACATAACAAATATACTTTCAGCAGAACAAGTGTTCTTGCAAGCTATGACGGAGACAAACGATACCGTGTACGTGAGAATAATCGACTGTGATGAGTGTGAAAATAAAAATTGAACCTTCTCTCGAGTGGAGGAAATTGTGTTGACGATACATACCTGTGCAGTCATCAACATATTCTTTTGTTTTCGTGAGGAGACTAAGAGCCACTGAGATGAAATAAAAACTTGTATTTATGTACACATAATGTATTCGAAGACTTAGTAAATCAAGGTCTAATTTCATCTTGAACGCTTTTGCTGTAGTTAGTGTTTTATCCGCTAGACAACGAAACATGTCGGAGTACGCACTAGCACGTTACGTGATAGAAGAAGTATACGGAAGTTCGTTCTCGAAAAGTGCGTACTTGGCACTCCGGACTCGGCTCTCAGTTGACGTACTCCTTGCCGGGCGGTATACCAGCATGTAATGAATCGAGCCCCCCTCTCCAACGCTTGCCATAAGGCACATGCGCGGAAAGGCCGGCCACAGCCCGGTCGTGCGTGGGCGGCCCTGCAGGCGACAGATGTCAGTCGCGTCGTCAGGTTGGCAGCGGGCGCAACCCCCTCCCCTCCTCTGCACGTATTCCGTACCTTGTTTCTACTGTACACTTTTTTTTTTTAATATTTGCATCCATCAGGCGTGCTGTTTTCAAGTGGTGTTAACATCTTACACTTTACAACGTCGGACGAGGCAGGGGAATTTTCCGCCACCATATCAGCAGTGAATTTAAAAACACGGTAAGGATTGAAATTAATTTTTTTCTCTGTAATTTTTTCACATGTTTTTAATTTCATTTATGCAACTTTAAACGAATGCTTAAATTATTTTTGCGAATTTGGAACAAATTTGCATGCTACGTGAAAAAAAAGTTTTAATATGAAATAATTTAAATGTGCACCCACATTAGCTGTACCGAAAACAAGGTCTGAAAATATTGATCAAATCTTTACAAGTTGTATAATATAACTCATCAAGGACAGTTTCGAATCAGAAAATAGTAGGCTACTTTATATTATCAGTCTTTTCGGCAAATCTTCATTCAAGTAAACTGTAGTTTGAAATATTGTACTCAGCATCTTGATTAAAGATATATATACATATATATTGATTTCAATACAAAAGTTATTACTTAACATAAAACGTATATAATATACAACGTAGATATTTAATTTATATACATTTTAAAAGTGCATTTAATTAAACTTGTAATTTAATTAAATGCATAAGTTCTTGGCAAATATTTGTTACACGTTAATGAATAAATTAAACCCCTCTCATTTGACGTGTAACTTTATTTTTTAGTAATGGAATTAAATCAAAGAAAAGTGCGTCAAATCCACATTCCCATTTATGTTTTATACACTTTACCACATACTTAACAGAATATAAACTGTTGCTAACTGTTGGTACTTTTGATTCGATAGCGTCATCATTTCACATCGGAACTCTGAGAAAAATAAACATAATTATTTCGTAAAGAATCATTTTAATTACTTTTTTTTTAGGATAGTACGGCGAAATTACTGCATAGTGGACTATAACTCGCCTTTCCCCTGGTTCGTAAATGTATTGAATATTATTACCTTAATTTTTTGTGAAACTAAGAAAAATACGCAATGACCGACTAACAGTTTGAAAATGATGCAAATTTTTATTTAAAATTTACGCGAAAATAACCACATAAATATTAAATTGTGATATTTTGAAAAAAAATGCAACGATACTTTAATTCATTTTATACTGTCGTTGTAGAAATTCAAGCATATAGTGAGTGACTATTATTGAGAATCTCATTTAAATGAATGGTTGCTTGAAACATGCGTCTGCTTAAGTGGTTTTAAATTAATATTAAGTTTCCACCCAAGGATATTTTCAAAACTGCACCAGTCAGTCGACTTATTATCACATGGTATACAATGCATTATTGCGAAATTAAAAAAAAAACATTGTAATATTACAAATAAAATGTTGGTTATTTACTGGAAATTAGCGCTTTCTAGGCACAACAAACGGTTTTTTGGAGTGACAACGTCGTGCCATATTGATCACTATTCAACTTTTCATGTGATTTTCACATCTAGAAATAATATATATTGTCAATGTTTATCTTATATTAAAAACTGTCATGGTAACTCCAAGATCTTTTTTTAAAACCAATATGAAAAACGGACGTAAGTATCGATGTTATATTTGAACAGTACAATGCGGGCTGTATGGCGGGTAATTGGAGAGTGAAAAACGCTGAGTGTGGTTGGTGGGCTTTCTCAGGGTAATGCACTTTCATTTCTTGGCACCGTAGGTAGTTTGCGGCAAGTTTTCTGGCTCCCTTACTTATAGTGAGTAAAATCAGAGGACTATTACTTTCAGCATATTGAATCGCACTGTCTTATACCCACCTATGACCCATACACATGCGAATAACAGCATTTATTTGCTGTACCCGACGCGATCAATTCACCAAACATACGCACTATTCGTAGGTCGTACTGATTTTTACTTATGCTGAAATCAAATACGACGGTCAGAATAGGTAGAAAGTTTTTAGATCCATTAAGATAGGAACGGAACGCTTTGTTTTATCGAGTTTTATCATTTGATCAGATATGTATCCTCTTAGCACTTCTGTATTCTGTTATGATATAGAAAAAAATTTCCATTCAGTCATATCACGCAAACTTATTTGAAACTGTCATTTATTTTCCTCAAGTAGCAAAACAAATTTCTTTAAACAGGATTCGCTTCAAACAGTACGGCGTACATGAAACTTTTGTAAACAAAAATAGACTTTTGGAGTG
This sequence comes from Medauroidea extradentata, assembly GCA_003012365.1. Classification (NCBI taxonomy): domain Eukaryota; kingdom Metazoa; phylum Arthropoda; class Insecta; order Phasmatodea; family Phasmatidae; genus Medauroidea; species Medauroidea extradentata. Next base: position 38,745 of record PNEQ01052272.1, read on the forward strand.
AGATTGTGTACAATTTGTTTTCCTCAAAAAATGGGCAACTGCAAAAAATATTACTTACACAAGTATTCGTTACAGTTGTTTTTGTCATTTCCTATTACCTCAAGGTTTAATGCATTCAGTTAACAAAGTGCTATTGAATTGTTGATATATTTTGCGCAGTTGGAAAAATATTCTTGGTAACCTGGCCTTTAAAATTTTCAACAATATGAGTATAAAAACTGTTAACTAATTAGCCATTTAATTTAATTATTTGTTTCAGAGTAAACTGAGCAGCAATACCTTAACAGTAACTGTGTTGAAAAGTCTAAAATATTTATTATTAAACATATTCTAAACCGAAGTACCGTATTTTGTTATTCGTACAAACAAGTAACATTATTACTCTCTATGTATGAAAGAGTTCACTGACTGATAGATTAAAAGAATGACTGACTGGCATATCAAACTGAAACCCAAACCGCTGGGCTTAGAAACGTGACATTTTTTGTGTCGGTTCCCTTCCGGTCATAGGCGAGTATTAAGAAGAGATTTTTTTTTTTCTAAATTCGACTCCTATGGTAGTGAAATGGGTTTTCTACGATTCGTATACATAAATCGAATCCGATGGCCTATCGTCGTGATTTTTGCTTCAGTGGGCCAGCCCTAAAAATGCGTGATAGCCAAGTTAAGGATTTTTGAAAATCAAAATTTAAGGAGTGAAAAGATCTGAAATGTGTTTTCGATTAATTATCTATATCTACTAAACCCTTTGGGTACAGAGATGCTTTTCACTTCAAAATGATTCTCATGTGAATAATACTCAAAAAACTTTTGGGATTTTTCGAAATGTTACTGCCAAACAGTAAAATGGGGAAATATGTTTGTTAATAATCGTCTGTACAGCTCGAACCCAATGGGCTCTCGCCGTGATTTTTATTTCAATTAGATATGATTACACATATGTAAGATAGAACTTAAATACGTTTCGAAATCCGACTGTGATGAAATTGCGGTGAGTTTCGCGTGCACCTACAGAGATTTAAAAAATAAAAGAAAACAGGGGAAGGCAAAACGAAGTAGAGGGCCACAACAGGATACCTAAGAAAAATTGAGAACAAATCAACTTTCGTGAGTTGTACGTGCGTCCAGCGTCCATGAAGGTTTCTGTCGATTTTTTTTGTAAGTAGGGTAGCAAGACGGAGTAGAGAGGGGCAGAAAAGGATACCCGAAAAATATAGTAAAAAAAAAAAACTTCGGTGAGTTGTTCTGCGTGCGCCCGCAAAGTTTTCTGCGAAAAAAAAAAAATCAATATTGAAAGGGAGGAGGGGGGGGTCAAAATAAGATATAGGGGCAGAGAACAGGGTATGCGAAAGTGTTTGAATTCAATGTAAACAATTTTTTGGTGAGCTGTACGAGCGCCAGCGAAGATTTCTACCAAAGTAAATTATACTTTTGGGGGAGGAGGAAAGCAAACGGTTAACAGCGGAAGAATGGGATACCCAAAACATTTTGTGAAACAATTTTCCTTTTCAAGGTGTTTCTAAAACTGACATTAATGACCCTTAACATTATTTTGTCCCATTTAGCACTTTTCATAACTTATTGTTTCAGAAATGTTACTGCATTAAATTGAAAACCTCGCAAATGAAGTTGCAGGTGTCAGCTAAGTCAAAAATAAAATTATGAACAGAACAGATTTTTTCACCTTGACATACACTCTCAACTGAATTTTACGGTCTATGGTTTAAGACTGTGACACTGGACAAGTATCTAAATGACGAAAAGGAACGCAAATGATTTAAAATGTTTATTATGTGTCATTTTCGTCAGTAAAAAATATAAAATGGATGAAATTAGTTTTTAAAACAAAGGAAATATGTTTGTTGTGCCATGGTTCTAAAATAAAACAAGTTAGTGAGTTTTCGTCTCAACCTATTTTGGAGTTTATACACATACTGTGTAAGATGCTTCTTCGTGTTATCTTCTGATCAAAACATTCTGACCAATCTGCCCGCCATTTTACACGCACGCACACATACACACACACACTCCTAAGAAGTGTTTCTGAAAATTTGGATGGTGTGAAGCAGAATAATTAAGAATTGCGTTTGAGTCTGTATTTTTACAAGAAACTCTGAATTAATGCTGTGCTTGTCGCTCGAATATTAGTGAAGTATCCATTTATCATACGTAGCGTTACTATGTTTACGTGCATGAATTCTTGTTTGTACTTGTGTATTATTTTCAATGTCAATGAAGACGGGAAAACACGTCCATAATCTTGGATGATTGGTCTGACTTATTTACCTCAAATACAACAATCAAAGAGCTCATCCCTAGATGACATTAATAATCTATAAAAATTAAGTTTGCTGTAACCTTGCGCGGACAATAATTAGGTTGAAATTTCAAATTTTAAGCATAACTTCGTCCATTTCATGAATGACATTTCCTTCAATTCTCGTTCCCACCCCGTGCAAGCGATTTACGTTCTCTGAACACCCGCATGATCTACATTGCAGTGTCAAGTGTGTACGACGTAATGGGGCCTCAGTAACCTTGTGCCGGTTTTTCAATTCACTTTCAGCGAACAGTTCGCCATCATAATGTTTCATTCCTGGGCTACAAAACTGCTCCAAGGTATGCTGGTGCGTTTACAAGCACGCTGCATTGCAGAGGATTTGTATTTATCTTACTCGAGGGTGTTAAATTCAGTTACCGTACATCATACGACTATGGACAAATTCCATACCAAACGTTTGGCCGTCATAGCAAGATATGTTAGGTTCACTAATATGTTTGGTGTCGAGCATAGGTTATTAAAGTGTTGTGATGACTAGAGACGTGCAAATGTCACGTTATTATTTTGTGACAGTGAGTGTAGAATTCGCTTACCTATACTTAGCAGTCCGACCGCTTGGCTGTGTGGTTATAGCTCTTGACTGGTGGTCGAAGAGTCCCGGGTTTGATTCCCGGCCGGGGAGGTCAATGTTTACAGTTGCCTCTCTGGGTTCAGTACTGGGTGTTATGTTGTAGCCTCATCACCATACTGCGGAAGACTGGCGAACCACCGCAGAATAATCTCGCCTAGTCGCCCTAGAAGATTGTCATCACCCGGCACGCCTAGTGGTTCCAAACCTGCCGACGAGCAGAACACCAGTCATAATCATATCCTCACCCGAACATACTACGTAACCAGGGGTGGATCCAGCTCTAGGGTTATTTTTGGGGGGGAAGGGGGATCATTCCTAAACTAGCTCTGCCCACACTCCGAGTCAAAGACGGGGAGGGGGTTCTGGGGCTCTACTCCGAAAAATATTTGTTCTTGAGATGCAAAATGGTGCTATTTAAGGTATTTTCAAAACAAAAAAAAATGAATATACCACTTTAGAAATTTGTAAAAATTTACAGATAAACTATATGTTAAAGGTTAAAGGGGCAGGGGAGCCCTGCACCCCTTCCTGGATCCACGTCTGTCCGTAACGTTTTTGGTTCAGGGCCTTCGTACCTTTGCGTTCCCCTTACTACAATATAGTGAGCACTTTATAATTTACCTTATATAAATGGTTGATAAGGTCCTTTCAGACGCGCCACACAAACTGTCGGTAAACAACGGAAGTCAGATGAGCGCACAGTAACTTGCTGTCCGTACGTGGAACTTGCAGATCTCCAGTGATCACTCATATGAGCAAGACGATAAGCACACATACACGTGGCCTGATGTCAGCTGCGTTTTATGGGCCGTTCCGTCCTGCAGTCTAGGATACCATCGGGAACAGTTGAGAGCTGTCAGCCTGTATGGAAGCTGTTTTTCAACAAGTCGTTTCCGTGCAACGGGAAATACTTGTTATTACGCTGGCTACATTTGGCAACACGCGTGCTACGTACACTCGCTACGACCTTTGGGCCGTGTCTGAAATCTGCTAAAAAAAATAAAGACGTAAAAATATTAGATTGTTTGGAGGAATTGAAAATATTTACTGTCGAACGTTCAGCGGGGCTGTAATTTGATCTCAATTTACTGTACTCTGTGATACACTGCCCAGAAACAATTTTTGTCTTACGAATGACAAAATCTCGACATCGATTTTCAAATACTTTGCGGAATAGTTTCCCTATGATTTTAATCTATTGTTTTTTACCGGGATTTTGTGATTGTAATTATTATTTAGAATACAGTGAAATTAAAATATTCTAACTTAATTTTGTTTAATGTCGTCATTAAGTTTCTTGGGATACGGATTTTTTAATTGTCCCCATGCATAAGTTTTACACTAATAAGGACATCCTAATAATAAATTTAATTTTATGCTGCATAAAATCTTTGTCTAACACCAAGCAAGTATATAAGTATCTGCAACAAGGCCGTGTGGTTGGGTACTATGGATTACATTTTGTCCACAAATTCATGTAAAGAAACGCATTTTGAACTGTAAAGAAAGACAAGACAGTAGACATTACGGATAGTAAAGCATGAAAAGAAAGTACAAAAAGACAAGGAGATATGTAAAAATTAAATAAGTTGAACACATTTCAGGAAAGTTTGCAACGAACGTGTACAAAATCACCGCTGCCAACCAACTACTGTAAGAAATCGCTACGTGGTGTGCGTATACTGAGCCTTGATTTTCATCACAGAGGTTTATAAACTCGGTCTAGTTGGTCTGCTGATGTCAATATTTTGCTTCACTTAAGAGCAATAGCAAAATTAGTGAATAAATAAACTTGGTTCCAGGTAGTAAAACATAAAATTCGTCTAAGAATATTTTATTTTTTTTAAAACACCTTCTTGGAAATAAACTAGACTAAAAGAGAAGCCGAGGAAGTTTTATATTTGACATATGCTTTTCCTTCCTATTCCTCCTGTTCTTCTGATTAGATTACGAATTCTCCTGGAAGCGCGAGTGCTGCAAAGCACGTTACGAATAGGAGAATACGTAGTCAGCCCTGCAGGAGTGCATACATCCAGGTCACGGGCGGCGTCGACAGATCTGACAGACTGAAACGTATAGGGGCTGAGGGAGGCTGATGCAACGAGAAGCCGTAGTTTTCGTGGTTTTATACAAAATTACTTGTATCTGTTGGTACTGTTTTGTTCCAGAGGAAATATAGGTAACCGACGGTTTGATTGTATATTTGAATGATTTACTGCGATGGAAACGATTGTTGAACGATGTTTTGAAATTATAAAGACAAAAACTTCTCAACTATGCATACATTGTTCAGAATACGAGGTATGCGTTTACTTAGGGAACGTTTTTTATGCTTAGACTCACTAAAAACGAGAAGTTCTTGGAAATTTGGGTGCATTCCTTGGTTCTAAATATCCAACAATTGAACAGTGGTTAGAATGTATCACGTACCAAGCAATTTTCTCTTTTTCAATCTGCAGTCTGGCCGTTTCTACGAATATAGTATGGTCTAAGTTTGTAGTAATGAAATAGATGTTTGGTATGTGTCATTGCATCTTTTGCTGAGTAATTAGATAAACGGAGCCGAGTGTTTCATAATTTTCCTTGATCCATCTAGTTAACGCTTAAAACTTTTTTCGCTAACGACATAAAACACCAAACGTTTGAGTGGGTCAAAATTACCCCCAGGATAGAGTTGCCTGTCGGTATGTGTGAGGAGTAATAAGTTCGGTCGTCTCGCCGAGTGGGCTTGATGTCTCACAGATTACTACCACGGAGCTGGTAATGAAGTGCGAGTAATGTGATTTACTAGCCCTTCCCAGCCGCTGGGCAAAGTAGAGCGCTATTGCCGACGTTCTTGTGGACATAGAGGCCGATATTGGTGACGGCGCGACGACCCGAGAGACAACCAGAGAGGTGTTTACTTCGGTCCTACGACACAATTACTCACGTCTGCTATAGGCTAACGGATGTAAAGTAAGCTCTTTTTAAGACCATCTATTAAGGCTCGTGGATTGTGTTTCGGATGTCAAATTTTAAGAGCTATTGAGTGCATACTATATATTTGTGTGTGTTTGTTTGTGCGTGTGTTCGAAGCCTAATAAAATCAGTATTGCAAAAATTATAGTTCATGTAAATATTTAAATTTATTATACGCCTCCATTACAAGAAACGTTCTAAGAGGATCTAAGTTTCCTGGCACTGTTTATATGACCACCGAAAATTCTATAAAGAAGAAGGTTTACAAATTCTGTATCGTTGCTGCTAATTTATTATGTAGAAATACACAAAGTTGCTCTACTATTAATCATAAATAGCGAGCAGTTTTAGGCCAGTAGACTACACCCTTTTTCGGTTCGTAGAATAAGTCAAATTAAGACGCGCTTCAGCAGTATTGATGTAATATTTATTTTGGTTAAACTTATTTAAGTGTTAGGCTCAGAAATGAGTAAGTGGTAAACCATTCAACGGTATAGTAATAAACTAAACAATTCGAGTATGCTGTTGAATTAATTTTACACTATAGTATTTAGACAGACGCCAGAAATAAACATATTTTAGCAAATTACGTGTGGTATACAGCAGTGACGTATTTAATAAAACATTAAAGGAAATTAAGTAACCAGAAGGATACCTTAACCTAATTTAAATGTGGTAAAAATCGTAGTTCGGTACAAACCGAACACACACGACACGCCGTGTTTGAGGTAGAAAGTTTCTAAATAAGTTTGTATACGACGACAATAACTTGCAATATTTTAAGTTGTGTTCATTGTCTTGTAATAACTGTAGTGTGTTTGAGGGCAGGATGACATGACAAGGGGGAGGGACAGACGTTTTCGGCCCCGTATGTTACAAGACGCCATTAAAATTATTTTGCATGATGATTGAAGGGGACTGGTGAACGCTGAAATCATAATTTCTGCGTCGGGTGAAGGTCGGCGAAAGAAAGCATAGACCCGTCCTTCTACAGAAGTTATTTTATTCATAAGCGTGCTTATAAAGATTCTCGTGAATGTAGACTGAATTATTGCCTACAGGATGTCAGTTACGCTAGCAGGACATAGGCGTAGAAACTGCTGTGGTCTGGGGACATCGTGTAGTTCCAACTTTAACGTCCTGATGCTCGCGCCCTGCTCGGTGCCAGGGCGTAAGTGCGGTGTATCGACTGTGACCCGGGCGACTTCCGCTCTGACTGGCTGCCAGTTGTACACACTAGTCAACTGTCATAAACACCGAACATTGGCCGGCGGCGTGTAATATGGTCTCTGCAAACATACACTTCGACCGTATTCAGCCAGTGTTAGGGACCTTCGTAATGAAAGCCGCTGTTGAGTAATCAGTGTGTGGAGAGTGGAGAGTTTTTTACAGCGCCTAATGACGGGGGTGCATAGAAGTGAATAGGGACGAGACGGTGGAGCTAGTAAACGGGATGACCAAGATAAAACGTGCCAAAACTAATGGCCAAATTTTCGACGTGTGACCACATCAGGAATCGAGCTGGAATCGCTGGTGTGGAGGGGAGCGGTATAACCACTTCGTTACCGCGATCTCCGTCTGGGTATAGGATTTGATCATTTATTTAATATAAAATACAAATTGTTAAAACGTATTTTTGCGATAGAACTACAATTTAAAGAGTCTAACTAAAAAAAAAAGTAGAATTCTAGCCGTTTAGATACGAAGAACAGTGATTCAAATTGTCGTACAGGCAATTAAAATTGAAAAGTACAAGTAACCAAAACATATTTTAAATTTTGATTATTCTAATACTTATGCGAGGAATACTTAATACTCGTAATGTGAGTCCTATTTCAGAGGAGTACTGGGTAATAAAATTAGTTCACTTTATCTAGCCAGTAAACTATGGATGACTCGCAACGGTACATTTAATTGTTACGGAAGAAACTGGAATCGACATGAAGTCTGTTATAGCTACGCGCATTTACGTTTTTAAAATGTGTAGTTTGAGTAATATAAATAATGATTTAAAACTAACATTTAATTGCGTCAGTTTAAATTAATCACTATTATTGAACTATTTTGTAACTTTTCTTTTGCTTATGAGGATCATGTATATTGTCCACGGCAGTTGCTGCAACTGGCATATGGCTGAATTATGTCCCAGTTAATAAATAAAACACATAAGTGTAAAAGAAAAAATCGTAAATTATCATTAAACACAGAAAACTGCTTGGGATAAATATTGCCACGGGGACATTATAGGGGAATAAATCTGGAATAAAGACAGACGAAAAAAAAAAATACAATGTGGCTTTTCTTCAGGGGCATAACTTAACTTAACATAACTATCAGGGGCAAAACAAAATAACATGAGGGGCTACTCGCTTCTACAGCTTATGAAAAGGTACTAAACGGGAATCGTAAAGGTTACGTACTCAGTTATGAGTACATTTGTTTTCTTGATGTAGCACCTAAAATAAAAATGACTAGACAACTTAACACTGACTGTAAACTTATTAAAGCTGAGGCCAATATACACAAAATCAGCTGTCTTACGTGTTCACGTCTTATAAAAAAAAGCGTATGTTTTGTCACACAGGTACAGTGCTCGTAAAAATTAACTGTTTAAAAGTTTTGGAGCTGTTCGACACAAACCCAAGATTACTTTAAAGTGTCCTATAATTTACATGTTACTAACTATGATATACAAAACAACAGCGCTTTGATTTAATGACACATGGTTAATAATATATAACACTTTCACCAAAATTTTTGCTTCAATTGGTTTTTCTTATCCACAGATAGTCATGTATCCAATGGTTTTATTTATTTATTTCAAAATTTAAGAGTGTTACATTTCGAAATTCTGTTTTTTTCATCACTCTACTTTAATTTTGGTGCCGACCTAATGCTAGAATTATCATTTCATCCACTACGTGAATAACCCATCAACGTTTGATTTCTTAGAGTGCGAATAGGTGCCTGAGAAGAAGTTACGTGCGACGTGTTCCGCTAACGAGAGCTCGCCTGTAAAACTACCCTGCGAGCGGTGCAACATTGATATTTTTACGTCCTGCGGCTTACGACAGGTTTATGGACACTGCGACACGTTCGAGTCGAGCTCGTTTCGTTGTGGCGCCACCAGGAACATTAAAAGCCCCCAACGTTTTCTCTTCACAGGGCCGTAAACAGAAACACGCGAGCTCTTAGCATCGCCCCATTCTGCGTGAAAAAAAAATATTTTACGTTTGAACTCACCAGCAAATGTCATGTGAAATTGGCATTCATACATGCTGAAAACACTTCCTATTCAATGATATACTAAAAAAATTTGCTACTACAAAAAGCGTTTTTGTATGAATTCGTATTAAAATTTTACAGTTAATATTATTGTTACAAGTTTGAGGAAAACTTAATGTGTGGGCATTCCCATGAGTTCTTTTGGGATACAGGTCTTATAATTAGAAATAAAAGAGTTGAATTAAGTTACTGATTTACTAGCTCACAAAGCTTACAAAAACACCAAACAGCAATCAACTATAACTTTCACAACATAATCAGTTATGCACACAATTACTCATGTGTCACGGACACGTTGATTAACTTTGACAATTAAAGCACGAAAAATGTCTACCATCAATTAATTAAACACTACAAATCACAATAAAATTCAGTCATATATCCAATCAACAGTCTCTCAAATAGTGACAGTGTACAACCTTAATAGTCCGCAGTGGTGATGAATCGCCGTGTGCTGTGCAGCACCCCGAGTGCACCGCTGTCTTCACTCTTGAGGTCTTTGGTTCGACTACCGTCGTGCACCTCCTATTCGCTCGTCAGCCCGACGCAGCAGTCCTCTTGTTTCGCCCAACACTGCTCCGAAGGTAGCCGCCTGCCGCCTCACAATAGACTCTGACGTCACCAAGAAGTCTTCACCAGTCTCTCTCCACAAGCATAGCACCTTCCTCTATCACGACCAATAGCGAACTCTCTCCAAAGTTCTCGATTCGGCGTTTATATACTCGTAAAAACAGTTGGGGACTCCCCGCATTTCAGGGGTCTAAAAATAAATATTATAACATGTTTTGGACATGATTTGAGTCACGTAGGCCGCATTCGTAGGGTTAAGGGCGTGGTCTACCGCAATTTTCATCATCATTATTTTATTTTGTATTTGTACCAGATATTTTTTTTTCTTGTTTTAGACACAAAATGTGACTAAATTTGGCTCTTATGAATTTTTTTATTTCTCATAATTTTCGCGTAATGGCTTGTTAAAGTCATATTTTGCATGTTTCCGTTTTAACGACTACACTAAAACCAACTGATATACCGAACTCAAAAAAATCACAGTGGATAAAGACATTACAGGCTACAATGGCACGCTCATAAAATTAAAGAATAAACATTATTTATATTTTTAAAAAAATTATTGAACTTTTTAAATTTTTATTTTTAATTTCAGTGATTTTTTAAAATTCAAATAATTTTTATTCTTAAATTTCATGAACATGTCATTGTAGTCTGCAATGTCTTTATCCTCTGTGATTTTTTTGAGTTTAGTACATCGGTTGATTTTAGTGTAGTCGTTAAAACGGAAACATCCAAAAATATGAATTTAACAAACCATTACGCGAAAACTATGAGAGATAAAAAAATTTCACAAGAGCCAAATTTAGTCACATTTTGTGTCTAAAATATGAAAAAAAAAAAAAAAAAATATCTGGTACAAATAAAAAAATAGTGATGAAAATTGCGGTAGACCGTGCCCTTAAGACGCCGTTGGGACAGGTACCTATGACGTAGCTTCGGCGTGACTTCCATCACATAGCCACCCGGCTCGTGAATCATGGGCCAGTCCACAAAGTGTTATGAAACAGCTGCCGTAGTGTTGGCAAAGTTTATCTCCAGTTATTTTCTGAGAATGGACATCACTGCACATTCCTAATCATTATCGTGGAATGTTTGCTTTAGAAGGCTACCAATAAAGTTGTCTGAAGTTGTTTTGAACCATTATTCATTAATTACGCAAATTTTCACAGTAAAATAATAAAATATTAATTTACTTGATTGCCTAAATAATTCTTAAATGTTATATTATAGACATTTATGTGCGTTTTACGAGGTAATTCTACCCACACAAGTGCTTTAAAATTTTTTTAAATAAAATCTTTAAGAATTTAATTTTGAGGGAAAGAAAAGAGTATGATTTTATTTTCGTAAATTTTTCCGATTAGATATTATTTTGCGTATCACTGCTTAAAAATATAACTTGTAAAATTGTCCGTTTAAAGTTGGAGATTTGAAATTAATTAATGTGGCTGTTGTCAAAATACAATAAAGTGACGAAATCCGAACGAGTTGAACTAGAATAGAAGTTACAATTCATAATTTACACAAATTGAAACCAATGTTCCCCTCCTGAATTATTATGTGTAAGTTTCCAAAAAACTTGTTTCATTGAGAGCCTAAATTTCATTACTATATGAACTCAAGTTACTGCCGTGTACACTGATTCCTCAAAAGTCTTCAGCAAGGTTGAAAATTATGCAGTGATAGCCTGGCTGGGTTATTGTTGAAGTCTTACAAATAATTAACAGTGAGCACACTTCTACGCAATCTAATATTTTTTCTGATGTATAAAGTTGTTCCTACACTGACGCACTTATTTACGGTGTTTACTGCAGAGTCACAACTTTTAACATAGGATAATAATTTCTACTCAGACGGTAGTCTGCAGTAAAATCTGTTATTTTGATGATTAAGTGTTTTTTTTTAAACAACTTACATCACAAATCTAACCTTTTGGTTATTCAAGACAAGATAACATTAAACAAAAGTAAACGTGATATGATAGCATTACACCATCTAATATATCCTGTCACCAATTATTACTGTGCATTGGTATAACATCTCAGGTAAGAACACTGTTTATAAACCTTAATATTGTCTTAATATTAGGCTCACTTATAAAAACCATTTCACACATCAGTAAATAGACTACAATAAAAACCGTATGCTGATAATATGCCAGTTCATTAATAATGTAAGTCTGTCCTGAAAAACAGCGTTTTCTTATGGGACACATGCAATAATTTGTTACGTTCTTAATACAGTCCGTGTCAAAAACAAGTTTTCAAAACTCAGTACAGTCCCTGTCAAAAACAAGTTTTCAAAAGTAGTTCAGTAATGAAAATGTGCACGAACTATTAATGTTCTTTAGAAAAACTTCCTACTGGATGATATTATTGTTAGCGCGTTATTCCATCGGCAGAATTTGTTTCGAAAAATGTCAACTCCACACCAAACATTTTACACGAAACTCGGCAATTACAGCTACAAGTGTTTAGTCCCTCGTCATACTTTTCACTTCTTCATAATGCACAACACATTAGTAAAAACACACCAATAACTAGCAAATTTTTCTTATTCAACTTCGTTTTTTAACGCTATCTTTGAATGTTAAAGAAAAAACAAGGGAATAAAAGAGGATTAAAATAATTACTCACAATTGCAGACGTCACTCTGGCTAGTGTGATAACCTCTGGCGAAACTGTTCATTGCATTTTTTTTTTTAAAATACTAATTGGTTTTCTGACTATTCGATAGCTTTCTTTAATAGTGGGAAATACAGTTCGTCCCAGTATGTACAGTACTTTGTATTATTGCCGATTCGCATACACTAATTAAATCATTTAGTTGTCAATTACTTATAAAATTTGACAAACAAAAAGAACCATTACACGGGAAACCTGATGAAAGAACTGCTAATAGGACGCACAGGTTGGCCCTTCATAAAAAAAGCTGGCAAAGACAGGCGAAGTATATTCGTCTATACCAGTACCAGTTTCTTGTCGTCACAATATATGCCATAACTTTGTTTCCGTCGTAGTATTTTACAAAACACAGGTTTCGTTGTAGAAGTTAAGTTGTGCTACATTCAATTGCGTTGTTTTGTTCCCGTAACTCGAAGCTTACCACAGGTGCTGCTAATTCCCTTCTAGTACGCCGGATGATTTGACTGTCGCACGCCGCAGACATGCGTCAGTCTTGCCTCTGTACAATCGCCCATTCTGTGGCCTCGCAGGTGACGAGAGGCGATAAACCAAACAATATCCAGGCGCGCACACAATACCGCCGCCTCATACGTCGCAGATACACACGGCATGGCGTCGAGGGCTCTGCAAACATCTCCCCGCCTGCCTGCACGACTGCCGTATCGTCTGCGTTTGTCTGATGGCGGATTTATGAAAACGGTATTGATTTCGGTAGTGGAACATCTGGGAAATGAGTAGCGGCCTAGGCTGCAAGCACAAGCGGTCCCCGTACTCGGAGCTTCAGGGAGAGACAGCCTACCTCCGCCAAAGCAAAGCTACAGAGCAAGCAGGTAAATACGCAAATTGGAGAGGATCTCGTCAACGTAGATGTAGTCTGCCCTTGAGTAGGCGTACCCATTCGTTGGTTGACTTCGAGCTAAATTCGGAGCGCACTTCTTTCTGATTGTCGTAAGGGGAGGGAAGAAAAGGGGAGAGAGGTGGCGTGGTGGTAAGAGCCCTCGCCTCCCACGAAGGCGATCCAAGCTCGGTACCCGGCGGGGTTGGTTCCCGGATTTTCTCACGTAGAATAATGCCGGACGAAGCCACTTGTCGGCGGGCTTTCTCGGGGGTCTCCTGTTAACCCCGCCCCCTCGTTCTGGCGCTGCTCCGTAAATCATGTCACCCTTCACCAGAGTTAAAGACCTAGATGTTAAGTGCTGACCGAAATCTCATCGCTTATGATTAATAACATTTTGGCGCCAATTAAGAGCGCCGTCCTGCTGCAACCATTCTGTGAGCCCATGACCTAAAGGCGCCGGAGCTGTAAGGGTGTTCCAGGCACACGTACCAAATACATCACGGCCTCTGCGCACAAGGCAATAAACAGGCGTGAAGTCCATCAGCCGTCAGCTCGCTTCGCGCGATTTTCAGCGGTGAGCCTGTAATTTTATGACGTAATAATAAAGACACAGGAATGACGCGTGTGTTTCTGGTGCATTACATATCATGAAACGTAATTTTCCTTGTTAAAAATTATAGTAAAAATGTCCGTTTTATATTTTTTTTTTCACCTTTACCTAAAGTAATGTTAAAACCATAAATAGCCGGAACCGACCAGTCGGACACAAAAACATTCTAAATGCTATACGTACGCAGACTGAAATAAAATACGTAGCGCGGTTGTTAAATGACAGATGAGACTGAAGCTTTACACTCCGTCTGAAGTCCGGTTCAGACGACACTCTTAATATTTGACTTCTTGTATTACTGACAAGTGAGATAGTTCAATTAGCTCGTGTGGACGGAGTATAGAATACTTCCGGCAGCTTTACAATCACCTACAGAAGACGTAAACACTACAGTCGACAAATAGTTATTGTTAATGGAGCTGTAATAACCCGTTCCTTCCTACGCACTCGGCCCAAACTAGACTTTTTGAAGTTCTGTTGTGAATCAGTACATTTTCAAACAACACACATTAGTTTCTTAAGTCATCTCTTAAATACACCTCATTATTATTAAGTTTTTAGTTAATAAGAACACAAATGTATATATTCATTTCAATACCAAATGTTTCTGAATTAAAGCTGTCCGAATTTCAAGTAGTTACGATGAAAGTTGTTCAGGTTTTGGGGTGTTATTTATAGCTTAAATACTTAACAGTATTTCACCAACAATATTTATGAGGGAATTAAAAATGTATATATGTGCTAATCATATCCAAATATTGTTTCTTGTTATTGTTTTTTAATGATTTAATGTAACTCATGCGTGGGGACCAAAAAAAAACTTATATTTTGCTGTCACGTATAAAAGAAAAATCAATACTATAGGCTGTTCACGGCACAGTGACCACTTTTGAAAAGAGTTTTTTTTTTTTTCAGCTAATTTGCATCATTCTTCCTGTCACTTGTAAATACAAACATAGCAGTGTGTATGCAGAGTATACATTTTACCGCTTTAAAAATGTAACCTCTGAGGTTACAATCTTTGTATGGCGGTTCGGAATAAAGTGAGCACTCGAAAAATCCCTGGTGAAGTTCTAATTTCAACTAATTCGTAACTTTCCGCGCGTAACGGCCAACGACGGGCAACGCCTAACCTCTCTGAACACGTCACTTGATGTTTGCGCGTGTAAGATCAATTGTGCAGTCAGTAAGAATATATACACTATGACAAAAATAGTTTATTAATTACATTAAATACAATTATGTCGATTTCAGTTGACTTTGTTTCAGTCTAGTTGTATTTAAATAGGTAAATACATGTATCTATATATTGCGTAATTTCGCTGCCAACCACATAGGAGTTAATGTTGAATTATGTGCAGTAACGGCTAGTGATATTTTTCAACGGTAAAATGTTTAGTGCTCACTTCATCCCGAACGACGTATATGTAAAATGAAGTGCCCCACACACTCACTCATCTACGCACAGCTTGAACTCCTGTACATTGAGACAATGCAATTACAAGGGTGGCTTCCTCTTACACCATAGGCACCCATAAAGAAGGTATTTTTCGAAATTCGAAAATTAGCGGCGGGGGCGAAATGTGTAATCAATAAATCCTCGACAGCACTTAAACCCTTTAAGATATCGAAATGATTTTTGCTTCAGAATTAAGCTTATAAAAGGTGTATAGTTATTTTTTCGATTTTCCTAAATTCGAAAACTAAGGGGATGAAAAGACGTAGAGTGTGTTTTCAATCAATCCTCGATAACTCTTAAACCCGTTGACATATTGAGGTGGTTTTTGTTTCATGATGAAGCTTACGCATATCCTTAAAATAATTTTCAGGATCTTTGACATTTGACCTCTAAGGGCATGGAAAATATATAACGTGGTTTCAGTTAATCCTCTGTATCTCTTAAACCTGTTGAGATATCGAGATTATTTTCGAATAGGAGTTAAAATTATGCGAATATCCGAAAATTTATTCCATGATATTATTTTAATTCAGCACTTTAGGGAGATGGAAATAAGTAAAATGTTCCAGAAATCTTGAAAAGCAGGTATGACCACGAGGAAATAATTTAAAAGTTGTTTCTTTTCGCCGTCCTATTGATTTTCGTCTTTTAGCATGGGCCTATGTATACACAATTAATTTATTAATAATTCAGATGACCTATCTTGGCGTAATTGTTTGGGACACTGCTAGAAGGTTTTGGGTGCGAATCCCGTGTAAGACAAGGTGACGGGGAATTGCTGTGATGGGTTGCACACACATATTCATGTCATCTAGTACAAGAGTTAATTTTTTATTTAAAGTGGCTTCCCCATGCTGCGTAGGTATTCACTGAGAGGTGAAAAAGGTGAAAATATATTTTCCCGATATTCTCGATATCTCATAAACCTGGCTAGGTATCGTTGTGTTTGATTGGTGGGAGGGGGTTAAAAGTTGTAAAATATGTTTTACCATGCCCTCAATATCTCATTAACACTATAAGCTATCGTTCTAGTTATTCCTTAAAAAATTCTACACTGGTAAAGCCGCGGTCGGACAGCTATTCTATGTATACAGGATGGCTCGAGCAAAAGGCAATATTGTGGTAGGTGATAGTACATTGTTATTGCGATCAAAACAATTCATATGTACATGGGGTCAATATGGGTAGAATGTCGAGATAGCCCCATTTGAATGTAAACATATATAAGCTCTAAAATTATTGTTAACGTTTTGTTTGAAGAATGTCTGTGTGCATGTTTGTAATGTATGTGCTCTTACATCATTCATCCGTATAGTGAATGAGTGTATTATTATCGAGTTGTATATAGGCTATATTATAATAGTAGAAAACATAAAAAAAACACAGTACACTACTTATAGAAAAATATTAAATTTTATTTAAACGAGAGAACTGATGACTGCAGCAAAAGACATTCATATTTGGTGCCATTCCCTACATGAAAAGTTACGTGAATTTTATAAAATAATTTCTCCCAACATGACACAAAAAACACATTCTATGCTTCCACCAAACATTAATACATATATTTTCCTCTGCTTCGTTCAGTCGACATGAGCAAGGGCGCTTTACTCATACCTCTGGTTAGACTTAATAGAGTTCCCAGTCTGTACGGTAATTTCACCATGTTAAAATTTACGGAAAATGCAACAGCGATAGAGGCATGAAAATAATAAATTTAAAGAGCAAAATTTAACAGTTTTCCACTAGTTATAGCAAAGCCAAAATTTATTAATTTTTTTATGAAAAGTCAGCATGATAGGTTCGTGAGCGATGTCTTACGTGCTTCCCACGCTGTCTTGAAGCTCACTAAAACAGCTAATTAGCTAGAAAAGTTGATGCCTCTTCTGAAAACGGCAATACTTTAATAAAATTAACACTACCTAAACTCGCTCTCAAGAGTTCCTATCTTTAGGACGGCGGCAGTAACAGGCGTCGTCTTAATTGCCTGCCGCAAACGTCTTATCAGTATGGGAGTCCAGCCAAGAAGAAGGATAAAAAGGATGCCGACAAAAGCGTCGGTTCAAACAAACGCCTCAGAGAAAGAACAAAACATCTCTTACTTAGAGAAACAAATTCAGCAGAGTAAGTTACTGAATAACATTCCTTAACATCGATATCCTGCTGAATACCTCAGTAAGCAGTACTCTTTACAAATACAGATACGAGAAAAAATAATTACTAACCTAAATTAAAATAATAGGTTTACATGTTAATTAGGGGCTTTAAAATAGAATAAAAATGATAAATTAATGTCTTTCATCACAAATAATTATCATGAGCAAAATATATCAAAATGATATAAAATGATAAAAATGCTAGGAATAATGTATATGTTGTTCACGGACAATTGCCCGAGTTTAAAGTATATTCGTCGTTTCCTACTGTTGTGTCACAGTATAGTAACGTACCACATTTTTGTTAATTTCTACAATTCAATAGTGTTTTAAAACAAAAAAAAACATTTATGACTTAATTCACTTTTGACAACATGCCGCTGATATGTCAGCTGATGTTGTAGAGGAACCGAAGTGGAAAGCGAACTGCAATTTTACCCCTTTTAAACGACTACATGTTAATTGCAGTAATTAGATCTGCCTTGTAGTTTTTGAGTGTGAGAATTGAACGTTCGCACGCAGCTTTTAACGGAATTCGAGCCCGGAACCTCCCGGAATATAGACCTGAGTGAAAAACAACAGCGTCACATAATGTTATAATAATTCATGAAAATAAAATTTAATTTTAAAAAATAAAATATTTGTGTCCTGGGCTCATAGAGGTTATACAACACCATATCTCGATAGGTTACTGTAGAGTGAAACTCCTGTATAGGTAATTTCTCGCTACTCGTTCCCGCTTTTTGGATCGTCTGCCTTAAATGTTGACCAACTTAGTTTTATTCTTAATAATCACGTTATCTAATAAAGTAAAAAAAAATTACATATAATTTGTTAAATACTTACGTAAGCATCACTCTGACGCGAACAACACCTCAATATCGCTACTGGTTAGATAGATATCGTGGGTTGATGGAAAACAAATTTTGTGCTTTTTCACCCTTTTGGGTGTCGAATTTCGAAATATTTTACATTCACGTCTTAGACATTTGTATAAGTATCCAATTGAAGTGTAAATCACATCGCTAGCCCATTCAGTGAAATCAAAATCGATCAGTCACTAAAAAAAAAAAAAAAAAACATATCACCCCTGCATAGTACTGAGAAATAGAATTTCGAAAAATCTTAAAACGCTTTTGCGATCATTTCTGTAACCATCATCCTGAAGCAAAAATTAATTGTATATCTCAACGGGTTCGATAGATATCGAGGATTTATCTAAAACTCATTCAAGGTCTTTCAGCACCTACGATAGTTAATTTCGAAAAACCCTTTAATCACGTTTTAAAATACTTTATTGGTATCTCGTGGACGTGAAAAACACAACATTAGCCCGCTGGGTTCAAGATATATAGACGATTAATTGAAAACACTTTTCACCACTTTTCACCCCGTTTTTCCTCCTTAGGTGGCGAATTTCAAAAATTCCTGAAAATACTTTGCAGGTATTTGAGTAAGCATCAATCTTAAACAAAAATCACATCGCTATATAAAAATCTACGGGATCGATATACATCGATTGTGAATCGAAAACACAATTTACCCCTTTTTTAACCGGTTTAGGGCCAAATTCGTAAAATATATTTTATTGATACTTGGGATAAATACAAAAGCATCAATTTAAAGCAAAGAGCACTTCGATATCTCGATTGGTTCGATAGATATGGAGGGATAATCGAAAACACATTTCACGTATTTTCACCCCCGTAATTAAAGAATTTCTAAACGTCTTGGAGTATTGTCCTAGAGATTTGTATACGTAACAAATTACAATAAAAATCAGGACGATAGCCAACTGTGTTTCAAAGATATAGACGATTCATAAAAAACACATTTTACCCATTTTTACTGCTTGGGGGTCGAATTTAAAAAAATCCTAAAACTGCTTTTTGGAAATTTATGTAAGCAATATTTTGAAGTGAATACCAGCTCTTTATACCGAAGGATTCGATAGATATCGATAGTTAATCGGAAACACATTTAAGGTCTTTTCACCCCCTTAAATGTTGAATTTCGAAAAATCCTTAAATTGGCCAATACGCATTTTTACGAGTGTCCTATTAAAGTATAAATCACGATGATAGGCCTTTGGGTTCGAACTCTAACGATGTTCCCTCGGAAATACATTTCACCCCTTTTCACCCCCTAGAGGTCGAATTTCGAAAAATCCCTTCTTAGTGCTCGCCTACGACCTGAGGGGAACCCCCACAAAAATTTTCATGATTCTAGGTCCAGTGGTTTGGGCTGCAGTTTGATATGTCTGTCAGTCAGTCAGTTAGTCAGTTAGCTTTCATATATATATATATATATATATATATATATATATATATATATGGATTCAGGGCTTATGCCCATGATAATATAGAGATAATATAGATCACAGTAATGTATTGAATGTGCGTAAAATACACAGAACACTCGAACTAATATTTGGTCAACATTTTAAAAAGTATACTCAAGTAGTGAATTATATTTATATAACTAATGCCGAAAAAAGTTCACATTCGTGTATTTACTACCTCAAGTATGGTGAGGTATTCTGAGCAGACATCGTGTTTGTCTAAGGTTATATCCTCTCTTGTTTTGTAATCAATCTAGGGATTCAGAAATTCTGATGGTGCAGAGCTTTTTCAAGATTTTTCGTAAGCCTCAAATGTGTCCTAATAATCAGAGAATTCATATTTTTTTTCCTTGGGGATAAATACAATAAACGAAACGTGACTAGAAAACAAAAACATTAGGGAGTATTTTTGGTATCACATGCTAATGACTTTTAAAGTCAGTAACTAATTCGTGTAAAAAAAGGGGGGGAGGGACGGGATGGTAAAAATTAGCCGGGGGTAGGGTTAATAATATAGTCACGCGCTGCTCAAACAGGAAATAAAATAGCTTGGTATCGTGTCAGCAGCCAACGCTGAACAAATTCCTTTCAGTCTACATGCAGAAATAACTATAGGTTCTAACGCACAGATGCTCAAAAACGTGTGTGCGCGTGTGTGTATATGTATATATGTTTTTTTTCTTTCGTTTCCAGGTACTTGTCCTATGAAGCGTGTATACTCCTGGATTACAGAACATTTTTATTACATAATGTTGAAAATAGCAAGTTTTACGCCTTCGACGGAAAAAAGTAATTGTTTGTATAGTTCTCCGCTGTCAGCTGAAGGAGGCTTGAGCTAGCTAGAGTCCTTCGTTATTGATGTGTAAGGGAAGGGAGGCGCTGTCCTGAGTGAGTTATTACCCCCTGGAGTACACCCCTAGAAGGAAGTTATTTAGCTCGACGTGTAGGATGGCGCAAGAAGTAACATGTGCCTATACATAACCAGCCTAGGATGCGGCAGACCGAAACTGCCAACACACTCATACAAGAAGCAATGAAATATCCACTCTTAAAAAAGGGTCGTGTTTCTCTTAGACATAAATGGTTTTGGTCTTTAAAAATTTTTCGTTGCTACAAATATTTCGCTTGGATTGGTACCTACATTTTTTTTTGCTGGCCATGATAATATTAATTTCTACGAACAAAAATATTTAATCCAGGATTTGCATCTGACGTGAATATCGCAGTATAGTAATTTAATAAAAAAAACCTTTAATGCCGTGCGTGATATTTTAAGGCGATGTAGTCTAATTGTACATTTGGCACAAGTGAATTTCTAAACATTTCGGAAAATATTTTGGAAACATTTTGAGCAAATTTATGTCTAACAAACCATGATTACGAGCTCAAAATTCATGACTACACAAATGACGTGGTTAATTTTAAAGTTATGCTTTCTTGTATTTTTAAATGCAAAACCAATATACGAGATTGTCAAAATTACGAATTTCCCTGATGACATTTCCTCTTATTCAACAATTGAAGAAGATACCATTTTACAATATGTTATCGCATAAAAATGTTCTCCCATAATGGTTTTACATTACAGACGAACTACGAACTGCTTAGAACAGTGTTTGACTTTGGAGAATACATTTACGACACTGCTGTGTCTGCAGCCTGTCTCACCGACCAAGTTAATAATATGCCATGTGTTGCAGGTGGGGAAGGTCTGAACACGCGCAGTGCTGCCAACAATTCGCAGCTTGTGCGCCAAATGTTCCCGATAACTACAGTGCACCCAACTGCGAGCAACTGTCATGCTGGTGACGGAGCAAACTTCTTCCTCTCTTAGCGTAAGTACTGACATGATCTTACTCAGCGGCTGGACCACAGACGACTTTACGGACCGATAACATATTACAACCCACCCTCCAGTAAGAATTATACAGTGACGAATCGGTGAATAAGTAATTTAAAGCTTTCAACAATCGTGCAGGTTCCATCGTATTCAGTGTAAAACCCAAAATTTATAAAGAAAAATAGCTCTGCTTAAATTATAGATCACTATGTTGCAGTCTGAAACCTCATAGGTATGCATATGTATATGTAAGATGAATGGTAGTAGTGTATACATGACGATCGTGCTCAATGGGAACAAACTATAGGAGACGATCATTGAGAGAATGAGGACATATGACCAGAAATGCGTGGTGTTTATACTAGAGGGTATTTAATAATTCATCATGCCAGTACAGCACAGTGCAGTGCACAGCATGCTGTGACGAGACAACTGCTAGATGAGGTGTTGGAAGTGGACCCCCCACTGGAACAGACTACTCAGTCCTCGGGCCTCTATGTATGCGCGTACACGATGCAGCAGCGCCTGACAAGCACGTTGTCCTGCAACAGAACGTCATATGCAGCACGAGTGCGTTGTTCCAGTGGCTGCACGTCCGGGATGGGTTTCGCATAAAGGTGCTCCCCTGGTTACCTGGTGTGTTCTCATAACTGTTTTCAATAATGAAACCATACACTGTCGGAAATATTTTATTTCCACCTTCAAGCAGGTGTATCTCCTTGGAACGCATTTCCGGCCATATGTCTACGTGACTTTTAAATCTCCTTATCATCTCAAGAATCGGCTCCTGCAGTTTGTACCCATTGAGAAAATCACCCTTTGTATAATAGCATACACAAAAATGTTATAAAAACTAACTATAAGGTGAAGTGATAACACCACGGTTCAGTTCCTGACTGGGCCGTGATCTTGTTTTCGGTTCAGAATTGACTGTAACATCCATTTACCTTCACACAGACGTTATCAGGATCGATGATAGAAGTTACCGAAGAAATGTTTTCAAATCTTAAATCACGTCACTTAAACTATAATAGTCTACTACCAACCTTATTTAGGTTTTTAAGTTATATGATTTATTTTTGGAGTAGACAGTAAATATTGCACAAATTACCTCCAATATTTCAAATGCAGCTTTAAATTTTCATTCAACATATTGGTGTGCACCTTCTTGTGTATTAAAGTTGGCCGTGTGTGCTGATCAATAAATTTTGTAGGATGGCAGCTAGTGTTCACCTCTTCACTTCCTTGTTCATCATAAATTGATATTCAGTTTCATGTAGTACAAGGAAGATGGCCACATGTACTAGAGAATGGCTAACGGCGGAGTTGTGTGACGTGTACAGCAGGTGCTGGCGACGGACGACAGCATGAGTGACGATGTATTCGAGTCGCCAGAGGGCGGAGTGTCGCTGTGCCCACAGTCACAGCCCCAGCCTCAGCAGCCCTCGCCTACAGGCTACCGCGACTACCAGCCGCCAGCCAACGTGCTCAAACTGTACGAGAGAGCCGAGGAGGAGGTCGAGCAGACCGTTCACAAGGTACTCGCACACACTCCACTGTACTTTTACAGGCTCTCCACGGTAAACTAACCACTTTCCAAGCCCTCGTTGTTAATTATACTCTCGGCCAATTGGTATAGTTCCGCCACTTCCTACAGAGAGGCCACAAAGTCCCCTTACCCCTTACAGTAACCAACAGAAATCCCTAAACTTAAATAAACTGAACAACAGTTCTTTAGAGGAGTCTTATTGAAATATGAACCCTTACTTGGCCAAATGATCAGTCTGTGTGCCGTCATTCTCGTGGCAGAAGCTAATAATTCACCAGGTTCTGTGCGACTTTTTTCACAGCACTGCTGGCATAACTCGAGTGAAAAATTGTCTGAAATCATTTTTGAGTTCGTCAATCTTTTTTAACTCAGATTACATCAGCTCTACTTCGCAAAATGTTGCACAGAACTTGGCGGCTTATTTTCCATTGTCATAATAAATAAGGGTACGCAGACTGATCCTTCGGTTAAGTTATATATATATATATATATATATATATATATATATATATATATATATATATATATATATATATAACGATTGCCAGTGCAAGTATTTTTTTCACAGTCTCGTCTCCCGCACCTACATGATGATTAATCTGCGCGACTTTGACAAACGAGTAGCTAATGTTAAAGTAATGGTACCAGTATATTCGTCTGCCTGCTAAAAATACGCAGTAAATGTGTTTGCTATTTAAAAATCTAAGCAGACATTCCTTCCGTTGCCAGTATATAACCACAAATATCTGCACAAGCTGCAATAAATTTAGAATCGTTATGTTAAAATATTTACACTTTAACCCCTCCCACCGTTGAAACTGTTCGATAGTTCAGAGACTGGATCAAATCTGTTTTTCGGATAGAAATTTTCAGGTGTGGAAAAAACAAAACTTTGGTTGTCATGATAAATTTCACCACGGAATCCTTTTTATAGGTTTGATAGATTCTTTGTGGCACGTTTATTTATTTGTTTATTGCAGAAATTGTTCTCATATAATTCCCTTAAAGCATGCATTGATAACCAAAAGTTTTAAGCCATCCACGTTGAGATTATTATTTGTACATTGCCAAACAATTATTTTGTCGAGCACTTTTTTTTTTTGTTCCAGAAAACGTTTTCGTATACTGCATTGTCATTTCAGCTAAGGAAAATTTTTTTTTGTTGTTTTTCACGCAATTTTAAACTTAATGTTTTATAATCTCACGTGCTTATTTCTTTAGCTATATACATATTCGGTATATATTTTACTGCCATGACCATGAGTATGCTTAAAAACTTATGTTTGTAACATAATTAACGTATTTACTCTGTACAATGGCCACCACAATAAAATTACAGCAACAAGAGTTTTCGAAGGACCACAGAATCTAACATATAGGTATACTTTGACTCGAAAGTCATTAGTTTTTTCGTTATAATGGATGGACGAAGCAAGAATTCTGTTAAATACCGTCAGCTAAGGACTGAGACACTGGTAAAGTCGGACATTTCACAGGAACATGTACTTGCAAATGTGGCAGCCTTGAGTTAGAAGTTATGCAGTTTAGACAGCGACGTTATGAGAACCGATAACGCGAACGAGTTAAACAGGGAGGAGCGACGGAATTAAATAGCGGGAAAAATGTAAGATCCCCAAAAAAAAACCACACGGAAAAAAAAAATATTTTGTGGGTAATCACCCTGTAAAATTTATTTTGTGGTCACCACAAAATAATTTTGTTTACACTACAAGAACAGTGTGGCAATCACAAAATAATTGTGTGATTGCTACAAAATAATTTGAAGGGAAGACTTTCTACAAAATTTTTCTTTCAGTGCACCGAATCAACGGAACGATTCCCATGTACAACAATCTGGGTTGGCTGCCGTAACAGAACCCTGATCTTTACTACATTTCCATGTCGTTTTGAAAACGCTCATGGAAACATGATGCAAAACGATTTGAGTCTCAAGGTCGTTACACCAGAAATTGGGATCATATCGGATTGAGTCGGGCGTAAAATGCCATGGAAACGCGGATCGTATTGAAAACTAATCGAAAGTAAACAAACACGTTCTCGGCAGTTGTTTCTGTTGACAGGCGCGTGTTTGTTATCATAAAATTTTATGTCGAGCATTAAGAGGAATGTGCAGTCAACAGAAGAAGTGTTAGTTTTATTAGAAATATTACAGGACGAGTACTGTTCAAATAAACCATGTTTCGCATGCTTAGTTACTGGAAGAAAAAGTATATTTCCCCGTGAAAGAAAATAAACAGATAGTTGTATGATTCATTTATTTCATGTCAGCCAACATAAATTTCAATTGTACCAGCATAACCACACACAAATTTGTCCAGCGAACTGAAATCGATTTCTGTCGGATCCAAAGTTTGCACGTAGACGGGTATCGCACTTAGTCGGGACTCGATACTCAATTCGTTTTCAAAACGATACGGAAACGTAAGTAGTAGAGTACGGCCGATTCTATTGCAGGAGCCTAGGAGCCGGATCACCGGATCTGTTCTGTATTTGTCTCGTAATTATTCGTATATGGTATACCCACCCTTTTTTGTTTCTATCCTGCAAGTAGTTACTGATCGTCTCCTAGGTGGCGTTTATGTATTATGACTTTTGGTACTGAGTCTTTCCACCAGGAGAGCTAGCAGCTATACCAATCGTTTTGGTTCCATTGTCATCTGCTAGATAGCGTTGGTATTGTATGTACTAATGGTTCAGTCAGTCTCCATTTCCAAGTCTCACTGTTAGGAGCGCTACCTCACCTAACCTAACCTAACCCAACCTAACTCATGTGCGGAGAATGCGTAGGTGTGTGCGGAGCAGGCGTAGGTGTGTGCGGAGCAGGCGTAGGTGTGTGCGGAGCAGGCGTAGTTGTGTGCGGAGCGAGCGTATTTGTGTGCGGAGCGGGCGTATTTTTGTGCGGAGCGGGCGTATTTGTGTGCGGAGCGGGCGTATTTGTGTGCGGAGCGAGCGTATTTGTGTGCGGAACGGGCGTATTTGTGTGCGGAACAGGCGTGGTCGTATGCGGAGTGAGCGTAGAAAATAGTTTTGATTGCTGCTTAGGTTGTGGTTGAGGTTCTTCCTTTGACCTAACACTTTTTCCCCCTTGTATGTATGTCTTGTATTACTTTTTAAACTCGTGTACCACTTTTCAGTATTTTTATATCTCTCTGTCCCACTCCTCACCCCTCCACCCAGCTTCTCTCACACTCCACACTGCTCCTCTCTCCCTCCAAACCTCTTCTCTCTCTCCCTCATTGATATTGTATGTAACTGTTTGAGATTTCTGAGTTCGACATCCAAAGACTTTTTTTTAGTTTTTTAAATATTCGGTATGTTATTTATTTGATTTTTTTCCTGTATCTAACCTTATCTTACATGACGTGACCTCCTAACAAGTCACATGTCTAACCTTGTCTCCATTCTTCCTTTAACCTAACACTTGTTTTCCCTTGTATGTATGACTTGTATTACTTTTTAAACTTGTGTTGCACTTGTAAGTATTTTTTATTGTATTTTGGCTTTACAAATTTACATGTGTTAGATCCTCTTCGGCACTCCTCCGTGCTCCTCTCTTGCTCTGCACTCCTCTCTCTTTCTCTACCCTTCTCTCTCTTTCTCCACTATCCTCTCTCTCCCTTTCACTCCACCCTCCTCTCTCTCACTCTCACTCCACCCTCCTCTTTCATGAACTAACTCCACCTTTTATGTCACTTATTATGTAACTGAAACTTTTTGTATTCCTTAAATTTGCTTTAAGAAACATATTTACAAAAAATACAACCCAATACGTAATTTTAAGAGTTTTATTATTTCATATACATTTATATTCAGTAACATTGTCGATCACTCCACCCTCCTCTATCTCCCTCTCACTCCACCCTCCTCTTTCATGAACTAACTCCACCTTTATGTCACTTATTATGTAACTGACACTTTTTGTATTCCTTAAATTTGCTTTGAGAAACATATTTACAAAAAATACAACCCAATACGTAATTTTAAGAGTTTTATTGCGAAAATTTATTATTTCATATACATTTATATTCAGTAACATTGTCGATCTGTTGTGAGACAGCAGGTATACTGTATATCGGTAACTATTCTCAGCGATGCGGCAATGTTGATTAAACAGTTTCGCGATGTAGTCTTGGCGAATCTCGTGATTTCTTCGCTAGCCTTCTCTTCGCTTTGCTAATTCTTGTAGCTGCTGCTGTACCACGCCTCTCTTCACTGCAGTCTTCCGGCGGTATGGGTGTTACGTTAGGTTCTAGACCTTGTATAATAACAATGTTTCAGCTTATTGTGCATATGTTTTCGGTGTAGTCAGGATGCAAGACACTGTCGGGAGAGATGTTTTTTTTCGCATTACTAAGGCTCGGTACATTTTTGCTTAGGAATAGTGTGGTTCAATAATATACTTTAAATAGTATCTGTATAATAAACACGTCTTACCTTTAGTCAGAGTATCCATGTGGTAGAGTGTTTGCTCCGTCTTCGCACTCACATCGCTTGTCGTCTAGCCAAAAAAGCACCAGTTAGTTGCTACACTCGGAATATAGTTGCTTCTTCCGTGATATTATGCTATGTACAGTAACTCGCATAGTCTTCTCTCTGTTCAGAGCCCTGATGTAGTCATGGAAGGCAATTTTCTTTTTGATCACACATTTCTGGATTCCTTTAGCCTTTTTACATATATTCTCACAGTACCTGTAGGCATACATCTTCGCACGCAGTCCTACAAACTCAGTCATAGGCACACCGTTACATTCGTCTTTAAATTTGCCTATAACCTTTTCGTTTTGAGGCGAGTAGCATGGATGGTCGACAGGATAGGCTGATGTATCGAATTCATCATGAAAGTCAGGATCGGTGAACATGTCATGATAAAAATCACCTGTTCGTATTTCGTAGATGAAACTGTCCGTGTCCATGTAGGCCAACTGCAAGTCATCACCGTACTTAGCCTTCATTATATCATAATGGAATCGGTACATGAGCTTCTTCGACAGGTCAAGTACAGCAAGGCCGGCGTAATGGGCTTATCGAAGAAGATTGCTTCATGCTCAAGTTTCACAAGCGGCAGGTTTAGCAACTAGTTTCTTGAGTCGCTTTTCATTACACATAAGACTTATTCTTTTCTGTTGCGCTTGTTTTCCATGAGCTTCCCATAGACCGTGTTGTTAGCTAGTTTGTAAAAGTCCTTCTTAAACTCATTTGCTGCTGCTGCACGTCTAGCTGCATTCATCTGGATGTATGGCTCTAGCCAGGCACTTTGCTCAAACTCCAACACACTGTGAATTTTGGTCACCTTAAGACCATGGCTAATGGCTTGTTTGAGCGTAATATAGTGAGCGATATAATTCTTATTATCTACCAATGTAGTCATCAGTTTCTTCTGTGGTGATCTCGGAGGACATTCGTTTACTGGCAGAAATTGTAGATCTTTATGTTCCTTGTATAGTTCAGGAGGATAAATAACATCACATTAAATTATGTATCCCACAGGGGAGGTGTCCGGCACACTCATAATGTCTAGGTCTGTACTGGACCACTTGAAATATCTTATAGGTAGAAGCAGACTCATAGCCCAACCATACAAGTTATTAGCATCTAGATACTGTAGATAAGTTACTGGCTTTATAGGATTGTATTTCTCACCATCATACTTGTTAGAAACACTTTGTCGCTTCACGCACTGGGTCACATCACCTCGAATGCCTCTATCGAGGAACAAGTACATGTCATAATCTGTCAGACGTTCGAGCTTCACTGCTGTTGCCTTCAGTATAGCATCGCATGCATATCCGGGTAAACTTTCATAACGCACACAGTCCAGTCCGTAAGTTTCTAGGTAGAGGCTGCGAAAGTTTTCAAATACATCTGCCATGCCATATTGACCTGCATGTAAATCACTTAACATTTTCTTTTTTACTCTCGCAAAATATATTTTCTACATAAATAATCTGTCCACTCTCACAATCGACTCGGCGCCTTGTTTCCTACTTTACTGGAAATCAGCATCACGATTACCAGTGGCATCATTACATGCTGGGGTGTTGAAGGAACCGTTTACGAAAATTACGGAAAGTTACGCCCTAGAAACAACTTAAACCTCTGTAGCTTTGTCGGGATACGAACTTTGTGTTGCTTCAGTCATCTCGGCTACGAAAATTGTGTATGCATGATTTGAGATTTAATTGTTTGTGTACGCGGAAAAATGTATTTTGGTATTTAGTGGCAGCTACAAAATATTTTGTGGGTATTTGCCCTGCAAAACGTATTTTATAGTTACCACAAACACAATTTGCTAACACCATTAAAATATTGTTGTCACCAGAAAATAATTTTGTGGTTACTACAAAATAATTTAGCAGGGAAGACTTTCTACATAATATTTATTTCAGTGAAGTTATGACTGTCCACGTGAAAAAATAAACTGAAATGTTTACATCACTAGCTTGACACTTGTAAAAAAAATAACCTGAATTGTATCCATGTGCAATTTAATTTAACGATGTGTTAAGGTAGGCCTTTTTCAACACATAAATTTTGTCCACAGACAATACTTCTGGGTGACAGCGGTGTCGGAAAGACGTCTCTACTGGTGCAGTTTGACACGGGCAAGTTCCAGTCGGGAAATTTCTCCGCCACAGTTGGTATCGGGTTCACGGTGAGTGGCCAGCCTGGCACAGTGCCATCGTGGGGAACTACCACATCCCAGCTTCGACCATTTATTCGTAGACAGCTTGTCTGCCACAGTTACCTGCGACTTGAATAACTGTAAGTGTGGTAGGATTTTGTCATTCAGAAGTATTTGATGAAATCTTGCTCAGTGATATGTGTTGCGATTCAACAACCTATTGTCCACTATTTGATTCCACTTCTCAGGAAAACGCCACTTACCATGCGCGCCAGCTTAGATGGCGAGTGGCATCTACTGAGTGAAGGGCACATTCAAGGAATTCAAGCAGCAGATCACTGCAGAAACACCTAGTAGCCTATAAACACCGGAATGAAATCAACCTATGTAAATTAGCTATTCGAATTTAAAACGGTAGTGACATTATATGCAACACATTCCAGCTCTTTACCCGCCAACTTACATGGTGCGTGCTGTACTACACACGTAAGTGAATGTCACATGGATATTTACGACACTGTTATAAATGAAGGAATAACGTCGTTCTGCAGTCACCTATAACTAGGGCCCGGTAGTTTTCGCGAAAATATTTTTGCAGCACTTTGTTTCAGTGCCTTACGTGCACACCTGCAGCTCTGCTATGTGGTCAGTGATCGGATGTCGTAACATCCAGCGTGTGGAGGTTAAACCCGCAAATCACAGACGGGATGTGTGGCAGTTATCCGTGTACTGATTGGCACAGTGAAATGCACAAAAACACTAAGCCAATAATCACGAAGTTGAGGTGCAGGTGTACACGTAAGACACTGAAACAAAGTGGGGCAAAAATCTTTTCGCGAAAACTACCGGGCCCTACCTATAACTCAACAGTGTTCTCTTTGTCAACTGGTAAACGTAGTACTAGGCCTATTTTGAGAGGTTACGAGCAGTCTCTTACAAATAAATGGTTGAAGCTTCAGAGTTCGGTCAGATTGTCCAGTGGCATAAGGCAAGTATTGCACTAACATACATCACGCCTGACAGATCAAGATAAGCTTATACTACGTAAGTATAGCGGAACAGACAAACGTTTACATAATATTTATTTAACTATTTATATGGTTATTAGAAAATATTTCTTTGCAGCACTCGCCAAGATAACGTGTGTTCTTATTTTTGTACAAATAAAGTTAATTTTTGTGTTGTCTGTATTTTATGAGTTTTTTTATGATTTCAGTGCTATATTACGCCAGATTTCAAACTTTTAAAGTGAAGTATTATAATTAGATACGTTTTAACAGCCAACATCAGGCTTTTCTTTAAAGGAAAGTGAAAATTCTTGCTAATATTTTCCGGTTGCTTACCAATTTTACGGAAAAACAATATATCGGCTACATGGATTTCAACTAGTTAGTTATTCTGAAATATTTCATATTTTACTATTTGACAGCTAAATAAATCTTTAAAAATATGTTTCTACGAAGACACAATTCAAAGGACATTCCTTACGACATTTTTGTAATTATCGCTGAATTTGATGTATTGTATTGGCTAACTACGTCTTAAACCAAGCCATACTTTGAGGTTGATTTGTTTTCTTAAACAGACGTTTTTTTCTGCCCATGATATGTTTAATTACTTAGTTGTGAATTTCAATTCAAATAAATTAAAATACGGAAATTATTGATAAGACTTTGACAGCCGAAAATGTCTGAAGATGATACAAAGTAATGAATATTATTTAACTCAGTGTCCTTAACGTGTAAAGAAACACACGTACGAAAATGTAGTGTTGGTTAATTAGCAATAGTAGTTTTTAAATAAACAGTTTTCGCGAAAAGAAAAAAGTCTGATGCTCACGGGGGTAGCATAAAGTCGGAATGATGGCGAAAGGCGCGAAGCCAAGAGGGGGAGAGGTAGTCAGCAAATTAGTCAGCCGCCAAACTGCTTTAACCTCAAAAGTACACATCAGCCTGGTATATTATAGGTAAATTAATGTATAATGCTCTTTAATTGATGTTTTAGGTTGAAAACTCTATAATTCAGATTTCATTACGCACCTCCTAATTATTCTTTCCTCAATTTTTTAAATTAGTAGGCCATATTTTTCATTGCCATGTTAAGCGCTTGGTTGGTTATACTCCCGGCGACATGCTCCATCTGGACCCTTCTAACATCATTGCTGATGATCGTGATCGTGATACAAAGAATTCTGTTCTGCGCACCGTTCTACGCAGGCCTCCCACCCTCCTTTCCCGTTCCCCTGGGACAGTTTAGGCACAAGATATTGCATTACCGTGCTTTTCTCTTGCCCTACTCTCTCGTCACAAACGCGGCTACCCCTGTCAGATAACGCACTCTTTAGCTGTGGGCTTCGCGAAGTTGCATCCGACGTGCTAAAATGCACCGCGACGGAGGACACTCCATTCATTACCTGTAATGTATGGAGTTCAGGGCACCATCCTCAAGCTGCCTTACCAAGGTCAACATCAGGGGTTCACGTTAATATACTGAGGCATTGGCGGTCGTCGAGGCTGTGACAACTGCGAAATTACGGAAAACGCTTCTTCGAGAAGATGCGGGAAGAGTCGTACCCCAGCGATTGCTACGCATACAACCTTTGGAATTGCGGCTTATGGGCTGTTGGGGAATTCCTCCACTGCGGCAGTTGGGCCTCGACGTCTGCCACAACCTGCCTCCGCGGAAGGCAGGGGCCGACATGCATCCCATCCTAGTTTAGGTTAGGTTAATTCTACTGCAGGTTAGGAAGACAATCGAAATTAGCTTGGAAAGAGATAATTTTCGCCGCTAGTTTCACTGGTATCGGTAAGTAAGATATTTCATGCTGGCACATTTGGAGAGAACTTAGGTGTAAAACCAAACATTGCCTGGGCGAAGTTCTCTATATAAGCACTAGTATGAAATAGCTCCCGTACCGATACCAGCGCTACTACTGGCGGAAATTGTCCCTTGCCAAACGAATAACACTTAACTTCTCAACCTGAAGAATTAACGTAAATGTATGTTAGTTTATACCAAATTAGGTTAGTTTATTACTTAAAGTTAGCTTTAAAATGCAGTTGAATTCTGTGTGCTGAATCGAATGACCATTTTTATTACGTTAGGACACTTCAATAAAAATTCATGTGTGATGCTGTAATTTCTCGCGCCTGCGCAGCACTGCGTGTTATGTAGTACGAGCCTTTCTCTAAGCTCTAGATTTTTAAGGTGCATATCTGGAAGAGCTTTTCACTGCCCACCGTTTGTAAAGTCACGAGAGCAGCTCTAGATTTGTCATTCGTCTACTCAGTTGCAAGGAAACCGATATGTTGAACAATATTTGTAGGGCAAAAAAACTGTTAAATCTTAAACCACATAACGTTTCTCTAACATTTGTGAGGACCTTGGTATTTCGCGAAGTTATATTTGCAACATCGTATTTCATTACCTTGCGTGTAGTACATTTGCAGCCTTTATCGGTGATTGGATGTATTTAATTGCCAGCGTCTTGGTATTATACCCTGCAAGTCACAGACGTGCGGTGTCGCAGTAACCTTGCTCTCATTGGCACAGCCAAATGGCAGACGACTCAGCACAAAGGCTCGCAGCCAATAACAATCAAGCAGAGCTACAGAAATGCACGTAAGGCATTGAAACAAGTTGGTGCAGAACTATTTTGCAAAAAAACAAGGTCTCTATGAATTTGGAAGGAACATCTTAAAAGACAAACGAAATTTCGCATTTACACCATGTGAAGCGCCAATAAAAAAATACTTTATTTTTATTCATTACAATTGACTTGGAACTTAGAGGAATTCATTTTGTGTTAAAATACTTCTAGTTTTTGTGCTTCTTTGAAACTTTTTGCTCGGATAATTATTGATTGACATGCGTTAACTGACTCTGATAGAGTTTATTTTAACCATGAATGAATAGCATTAAAAATCAGGTTCTTACAAGACATAGTATATGAATGTCTTGGATGTCTAACTTAAAATAACGGAACTTAAAATTCATCCAGTCTCTAAGTGAAGTGTACAGAATCACAATTACGTTTAGAAAATTACTTGAAGTTGTCCATTTTCCTGCGTAAAACATAAACTAGAATCAAGAAAACTGACTACTACTAATTAGTATTTTCAACCTATAAAGACACAAAATTAAAGACATGTTAGACTTTATTCAAGACTCTGTCTACAGGTATCTTTTGAACGTGAATGGCCAAGCGTGAATCATTGCGGACACCGCTCGAGTTTTCTTAGGGCCCCGATAAGAAATCATACATATTATATTACTGTCAAAAAAGACAACGGTAAAATTCCGATTACAACTCAGCCTAAACACTGCCGCATAACTACAAAAGTCAGTCTCCAATACTTATGTTGTCGAGAGCGATAATGTATGTTAGGCTTGAAATTGCGATAGTGTGGGATTCAGTTTCTTTCCCCAATTTACTGAGAAAAGTTCATTTATGAAGTAAATTGTAATAAATAATTTAACAGGTATTGGCATTGACAGCACATTGCATTGAAAACTAAAACGGCAACACGGCAAAACGAGCAGCCTAGGTAATATACTCGCTTTGATCATGGACTGAAGCAAAATTCACTGCATATTGATCACTGCAGACTGTGAATACAAGATGCGATCAACAATATCATACCAAATACGTTTAAATTAAATTGCCTGACATATTTAAGTACGTTAACTCGGTTGCGTGACCAGGTTTTCTGATTCATAGAGTAAACTAGGATCGTATTGAATGACAACAAACAGTTAAGCATTTTGAAGAGGTTGAAACTCCAAAGAAGCCTATTTTTTTACTATATTTCATTTTTTTTTTTACTAAATGACGACTGCACCGACAGTTATTTTTACATTACTTTATGCCCAAAAAGTCGGTTTAAATAAACATTCACACAATACAGCATAAATGTAATAAATTTGAATTCACCATAAAATTGACATGAAAAATATACTGTACCTTAAACCAGAACCTCGATTGTTTTCTTCACAGATACACAATACTTTTCCCTGCTTCTTTTCTTTGACATTTTGTACGCTTACGTACCGATTCACTTCACTGTCATCTAACTTTTACTTTTTTGGCACAATTAAGTATGTATCGTCAGATAACCTCAGTTACCATTGTCTCGAATATTTTAAGCCTAGATCTGATCGATTTGATAATCGGGTTAGTTCAGGAGACTTATAAATTGCGTTAATACTTCAATTTGATCACTAAACGAAAGAGATGAGTTAAAATTTAATTCTAAACGGGTTAACGGAGTAGCTATTCGTAAAAGCTTCAATGCTGGATGTTGTACGAGTCTCACTTTTATAAAACTTTTTCGCGTTGTGTATTCTTTTGTAAACTAACATGTTGAGATTTTGTCTTGTATTTTTGAAGGTGAATGACCGCTTGGTTCTGTGGTTAGAACTCCTGACTGCTGGGCCAAAGGTCCCAGGTTCGATTCCCGGCCTCTCTGGGTTGAGGACTGGGTGTTGTGTTGTCCCCTCACCATCATACCACGGAAGACAGTGGCGAACCACCGTAGAGTGAGTGAGAGAAATTTTGGTCAGCGCTTAACATCAACCACCGTATAATAACCTCGTCTAGTCGCCCTAGGAGGCTGTCATCACCCGGCGCTCTCCGTGGTTCTAAACCTGCCTTCGTGCAGAGCACCCATCATCAATTGATGGTGAATATGGATCAGCTGCGAAATTAAAGGGTAGGGAAACGAAAGTACTCCGAGAAAACCCACCGGCAAACGGCAACGTCCGCAACGTTTCCCGTTAGCGAGTATTTGGAGTTATATCGTCGGGACTCGAATGTAGATCGCCGGGTTGGGAGGCGTGTTGTCTGACCATTAACCGCCGTGTTACCATATATAAGTCAGAGAAGCCCATCCTGCTGGTTACTGTTAATGCACAAACTCCCATTTCTACCTAATTATTTTTCACTCTGTGTTTACCCATGGACTTTCATACAGTCGATTTTCCAGAGAGCCGTAACTGAATGAATGGGTGGACGGAAATTTTATAGACGAAAACGGAAAAAAAAAAAATCAAGCATGTTTCAGTTTTAAATTGCTTTGCAGGCAAATTATAGCAGATGATTTGAAGCCTTGCTACCTCTCCACTACTACGTACATCCCGAACGTTCAATGGTTGGATTGAGCACTGGACCAGAAGGACTGCTCGTGGCATACGTAACAGAATCACTGCTGCGTCACTGCGCTTAGTTTCGGTTTTGTCTGACAAATTAAAAAAAGGAGATTCTTTAATAGCTGCCGAGTGGCATGATGTGAATACCAAGCTTTCAAGTGATCCTCCTGGGCCTGTTTCATCCTCCCACACTGTTAATACCCTTGGCTGTCGCAAATCCGTAATCGCAGGTCCTCTGCCGAGCCCACTGCGACGCGCTGTGGTAATTGCCAATTACTAGCGCCCGGCATACCGCTCTCCCATGATTATCGTTTTACACTGATGTTTACTAATTAATGGCTCGCAGCTCGTTGCGCGGCGCCCTTGGCTCGGAAACAGTGTTACTATGCAGCATATCCGGGAAAATAGGAGGAGCTTACAAATGTCACTTTCACATTGTCAGATTCTACAATAAGGCTTGAAGGCCGTATGGAAACGGAGTGACGAGGCCGCAATTCGCACTTACGTTGAATACACGTGCTGTACGTTACAATTACTATGAAGTACGTGCGTCTAGGTAAAGTGTTTTCGTCTGGAATTATGTTTTTGATATTACGATGCATTTCTTCCCGGTCAAATGCTCGCAAGTCAGCAATCCGCTGTATTTTGTCTTCTGCGGTCATAGTTATTCGTTTATACCCCCAATATTACCTATTACCTGATACCAATTATTGCACAGTCTCTTTCTCACTTGATTCCTATTTACGCATGTGATGTGATGTCCTACGTTGTTGTGTTTTGATTGTGTCGACAGTATTTCTATTTTACGTATTTAACATATAAAAGTTGTAAATGTATTTTTAATTATTTATTGTTTTCGTGAATTTGATGCAGCGAAGGAAAAGAGAGTTATAATATTGTCGTTCGACAGCACATTCATTTTTTTGTTTTCGCATATTGAAAGTCAAGTAAATAAATGTCCTCTAAACTGTTTCATCTAAACTGATCAGACTTGCTGATGACTTCGTTGCTACAGCTGGCTATCATATAAGAAGTAATGTGTGGGTTGTACGTATAGAAAATAACTGTAAATTGTCATTTAATACAGTACAGCCAAGAGGAATTATTCCAGCGGTCTACTGTGGTTGTAAAAGCCAAAGAGAGCCCAGATTTTTTCTCTTTTCATTTCTGCAACTTTGTATCAGTCCGCGTCCTGCTAAAATCAACATTCTTGTGAAAGTAACAAATACAGTTTATAAACTTGATCGTACTCGAAAAGAATTAACGTATGGTGCAACAGTGAAAAGCATTTTGATTATGACGGTCGTCTGAACTCTTCACGTAATTGTGAACAGCATATAAGAGGGATAGTAAAGACAACTATTTAGTCACCCGTTTCATTTTTTAATTATATTGGACAACATTTCTAGCCAGCTGAGATGTCACAAAAACACCAGAATCTTTGAACACGAAAATTTACTGACACTTAAATCATTCTAGTAGGTTAAGCTGGCGTAGTGGTCAGACAATTTCTCTTCTACCACAACGATTCGGGTTCGGCTCTGAGAAGGATTGATTCTGAGTTTTGAGTTTTGAAATAGTGGTGGACGTAGCCATTTCCGAGTGGGTTTTCTCGGAGTTCTATTGTTTCCCCTTCCCCGGTATTCTGCTGCTGCCCCATCAAATCGTCCTTATAAGTGTTCTATATTTTGCTTATAAGCACCCAGATCATTATAACTGTATAACCCCCCTCCTTATAAGAGACTAGTTTGTGCCACTGCTCTCTTTCCAGTTTTGGTACCGCGGAGGTATAGGGACATGTACGAAAGAAGATAAACTTCAGTTGAGAAACTTGTACTTAGAGCTGATGAGGCAAGTTCGGAGCGAACAAGAGGAGGTCGAAGAGCCCACGCACATAATACCTCGTTGCAATCCAACAGGACGCTAATTATATCCGCAACAGTTTGATATTATTGCAAGAGTCGAAAACAAAAGGACCGAATTATGGCTATAATTTATTGGTTTGTGGACATATGCCATTGCTCATGTTTTGCTGATCAAACTTGTGTTGCATGACAAAGTACAGGAAGAACAAAAAAACAGACATGAAATACACACAGTAAAACATAAACAATGCAATCCCAGAGGAAGTCTGTGATTTTTTAAATTTTATTGTTAGACAACAAATAACTCTAAAGGTAGAATTCAGTCATATATCGACACAACACCCAGGCACAAAAGACAGACACAAATAGAACCAGATTCCAAAAATGAAAAAGATGGGAGTAGACAAATATCAGTGAACAGTAGTGGACTACAAACAAAAGACAAGAGACAACACAATACAAGTTGAACACAACGAAAAAATGCAACGTTTCGGGAATTGCGATCTATTCCTGTCTCTAAGCTGAGACGCAGCTGGTCGAACACCAAGATGCGAATGAAATTCGATATATATATTTTTTTTAATTTGTACTGCCCCTCCTCGTAGCACAAGGGGATCCATGACCTGCCAGCTGGCTTGGCAGGACCTCCCGGATAAATGGGGAGGCTATACGCTTGTCTTAGTTATGTGTAAATGGCTGAGCAACTTGTAGTAATGTTGACTGGTGTTCTGCCGAAACTATCAAACATAGAGATGTTTTTTTTTTTTTTTTTGTGTAACATGGTTTCTTTTTTTGTTAAAGGCAACCACATATTTATCAGTTTAATGCTCTATTGGCTTATGATAATTTTGTTACTGGCTATGTGAACTTATTATTTTCTTTTTCGTTTAATTCTGTC
The DNA here is from genome assembly GCA_003012365.1 of Medauroidea extradentata. Taxonomy (NCBI): domain Eukaryota; kingdom Metazoa; phylum Arthropoda; class Insecta; order Phasmatodea; family Phasmatidae; genus Medauroidea; species Medauroidea extradentata. The sequence goes on from PNEQ01052272.1 coordinate 77,503, forward strand.
TTTTTTCTCACGTATTGGGTTAGCTGAGTCCCAGAGAATTTTGTGGCTATTTCCCCATGCATGTTCGGCAAGTCTAGGTTTCTGGATTTCACCCTTTTGCGTGTTGTTCTTGTGTCCTTTGGTTCCCGAAACGTTGCTTTTTTTCATTGTTTTTAACTTTCGTTGTGTTTTCTCTTATCTTTTGTTGTCCACTTTTCACTGTTTTTGTCTAATTCTATCTTTTTCATTTTGGGAACCTGATTCTATTTGTGTCTATATTTTGTGTCTGGGTGTTGTGTCTATATTCGACTGAATTCTACCACTAGAATTCTTTGTTATTTAATTTTAAAAAACCTATAAAAACTGACACAATTCCTCTGGGATTGCTTTTTTTTATGTATTTCTGTGTGTGTGTGTTATGTTTATTTTTTTTTTTTTTTTTTTTTTTTTTTTTTTTTTTTTTTTTTTTTTTTTTTTTTTTTTTTTTTTTTTTTTTTTTTTTTTTTTTTTTTTTTTTTTTTTTTTTTTTTTTTTTTTTTTTTTTTTTTTTTTTTTTTTTTTTTTTTTTTTTTTTTTTTTTTTTTTTTTTTATGTTCTTCCTGTGCTTAGTCAATCAACACAAGTTTGATCAGCAAAACATGAGCAGTGTCGTATGTCCACAACCCAATAAATTCTAATTGTAAAGTCTCATTGCTACAAACATTTAATAATCTGGACTGAATTATAGGTTTCCCGATTTACTTTTCTAATTTTAGCCATTTTCACTATGTACCTTGTTAATGGCATAATGTGCGACGGTGACGTTTATGCATTAAGATTTTACTTTGTTTAAAAAGCGCATTACAGAACAGTTATTTATGGAGATACGGGTTAATGCAGAAGAAAATTGATGGCGTAATAAGGTTGACCGGGTTATGTAATACATTATCTCCTCTACGCGCAAGCTACTCAGATGGTGTGCAGTACTTTGTTATTATAATTTGTCCTATGGTTCTCCAAGCTATCACCGAAACATTTTATTTGTGTGCAGCATAGTTCAAAGTCTAACGCTCGTTTCTATAGGTGTATTTTTTTTTATCCGATTGCTATTTTTCCAGATACGGCAGTCTGGAGAAATCATATTTTGCCATTTTGAGGGGCCCGTAAATAATGTTTCCTATAAACGCGTATAATTAAAAAAAAAAAAAAAAGACACAGTTTGAAGTGTGCGTTCTTTTCGTAGACATGGGCCTACAATTGTACTGCAGGTTAAATAGTTTTGTCACAAAAACGCATAGTTGAAATTCGCAGCAACGCATTTGAAACGATGGTTGGGAGGCCCCTCAACTCACGACATGCGAGCTGAAGAACGTGTGACGTGCATCACAACCACGCCCACAGATCCAGCTTCATTGTGGAGGGTGTGGCTGCGGTGAGTGATAACCACTCAGATGAAGCACTGTAAACTGAACACTTCTGAACCCCATCAATAACACATCCCTGCCAGTAACTGCATGCATCCTGACACGAACACTGGCCAACAAGCCTAAAAGTCCTATACAGCTGGCGCATAAACTGTATTGCAGTGCATTTGGAGAATTTTTTTAAAGATATACTACAAGACATGTGTTCGATATCTTTACATACGAAAAGAAATCACATTTAAAACCATGCTTCTTTTTGTTCTCTAGAAATATTGCTTTAAAACATAGCTTCGGGGCACCTCAAGGTGGCTAAAAACAGCATTTTTCAGACTGGTGTCACTTGAAAAATACCAAACAAAATAGTAAAACAAATCATAGATAAGCATGCGCTGTACAATACTATGAACTTTGCTTAAATAATATAGTAGGATCACCGCTCAGAATCCTTAGGAAAAAGCCAACGACCGAAACACTGCACGCCGTTTTCGAGCCTCGCGCATAAAGACGACACGGTTGTTGACGCACGAGCCAGTTTAGACCTTATCGCTCCTCTGTTTCCATACCTCAAACGCAGCTTATAGCACCTGCTAATGAGGAGCTTTTTTTTTTTTAACTGGATATCTCCAAAAAATTAAAAAGGTCGTTTATGGTAAATTCTGTACGAACCATACCAACTAAATCAGACGGTGAAATGGGTTATTGATTAAAGTATATACTTTAGATAAAAACCGTTTCACCATCTGATTTAGTGAATATGGTTTGTAAAGAATTTACCATAAACAGACTTTTTAATTTTTTTTTTGAGATATCCAGTTTTGAAAACAAGCTCCTCTAATGTTGGCAGCAAATTAAAAGCTACAGCCTCACATTAATCGTTTAAACAAAAGTCTGGTTTAATTTTTGTAGGTAAGGAAAACAGTAAAATACGCCTAGATTACACTTTGTAATGCAGTAGGAATCTAAATCTTCTGGTCAAAATATGTGTGTTAATTTTAAAAATTTGGAGTTATTATGTATAGTAAGTGGAACTAATGCAGTAGGAATCTAAATCTTCTGGTCAAAATATGTGTGTTAATTTTAAAAATTTGGAGTTATTATGTATAGTAAGTGGAACGAAGACTCAATGCAGAACCATCAAATGCATTAATTTGACCTTAAACTAACAATATTATAGGGAATAACTTTCGTGGTGTGAATATATAAAGAACTATTGTCTGATAAGAGTATCACTTTATAATACTGCAAGATTAAAATTAAGGCCTTTGAATTGCTGTAAAAATTACAATGGGTTATTTATTGCTTGTACGTTTTTATTGTTCCGCAGAGGCAACATTTATCTTACGAGTAAAATATCGAAACACTGCGTAGTAATTTTAACTCATTTGATTTGCACTACACGTCTGTAAAAGATTCTTACGACAATATTTGGTTTGTGAATCCCTACCTAGGCAATACACGTACTGTCTGAGATACAGGAATAAATCTAGATGATCCTGCAGCTCAAACTGAAGTGAAATGAATCATGGGGTTTGCGGAAACTTAACTTATTAACCCGCAAAGGGTGAAACTGCGACTTGACTCAATCTGTCTTGGAACTTGGCTCTGTGTGGTGTACTTGCCTCCGGCAACTTTATCAAGTTACCCGGAGCCTTTAATCGATCAACTCGGAGCTGAAACTGGTCCGCCTCAGGATTTAGGCGGAGTGAAACGACAAAGTAGAGTCGCACACACGACCAAAAGATTTGTTTGATCTTCAGAGGAACGAATATATATATATATATATATATATATATATATATATATATATATATATATATATATATATATATATATATATATATATATATATATATATATATATATATATATATATATATATATATATATGTATGTATATATGCGATTCGGCCATATGCGAAGTCTTCTTTTTATCATCACATCCTGGACTTAACTTCATATACTCTGAACTAACACGTGATATGAAATGCGAAGGATCTGCACTTTTTAAATTTTCCTTTTGAGAAATCAAGTATTCGTTGAATTTTTAGTTTAAAATGTACGACATAACTACGAATTTTAGAATGAGGTGTGAGAATCGAAAAAAACTATGAATATTTTTTTTGCGTTGTCGGCTGTGTCATGGCAGTCACAGACATGTTAACAAACAGTCACCAATAGTTATCACCTATCATAATCAAAGTAAACTGCAGGTAAAAGGCTTTGTCTTGGAATGTGAACGGTATGTTAGTTCGTCACATCTCAACACAGGTACCAGCGCTCTTGTCGTATTTTTAAAGAATTATGTAGCCACTCACACAACAGATAGGTCATAGTTTCCTTCTAAGTCCCAAGTATAAGTTTGTAAGAATAACGTTCTCCAGTCAGAATAAATCGTAAAATATATCTTCTGCATCGATAACTCGTTTTAAGGGAACAAGAACACTATGAAAATCACCGTTTGTTAAGAAATTCAGCAAAAGTATGTATCAATTTCGAATAGGATAAACGGTGATTTTCATAGTGTTTTTGTCCCCTTAAAACGAGGTATCGATGCACAAGATATAATCACAGTTTATTCTAGTAGAAATTGTTACATAGTATCGTTACAATTCTCAACCAGCCACCGTTAAAACAAATTATTAAGAAACGATTATCATCTGACATTAAATTAAGCCGTGTAGTTATTAGTGAGACTCGCCGAATAAGAAGAGAACCACTGTCTTTGTTTGTAACAAACTTCATCAATTATCAGAAAAAAATGAGAAAACCTATTCAAATCCTTATCAAAAGAAACCATTTCTGGATTTCTAGTGAGCTTCACCTACCATTGTGAGAAACCTGCCTTTATTTATAGTAAGTCTCAAATCTTTCTAAGAGAAAACTTGCCTTGTTTTATAGTGAACCTTTTTAAAAAAAGAAAATACTTTACTTGAATTTTAAATATAGGTAAGTACATGGTGTTAACATATTTCTGAAATACCAGTTTTTCTATTTCAATACAGTCACAATACAGTTCAAAACTATTCTCTGTTACAAGGGTGTTAACACGGAACACATGTAGGCATATACGTATTTGGATTCGCCAATTTATTTTCATTTTAATGTCAGAT